>BPLR01015483.1:0-213846 GCA_021605095.1 Caerostris extrusa | reverse complement strand
GGTTATTTTTAGCCTCAGATGCATTTAAGACATATTTTTAAACACTCAATTGCTGTAATTAATATTTCTTCACAAGAGTCTTCTTTGAATCAGATTTTTAAATTACAGGAACATTTTTGCAGGTGAAGCCACTAATTTTAACCAAAAATCTCATGATATGTTCTCTCAGCTCATATCTATATCATCCTTACAGACAATCTTTCGGTTTTTTTAGGTTTATAAAGTGCAATTTTCAATTCAAACCATTCCGAAATTGCAACTTTCAATTCTTTCAATCCTACTCGGAAGTGAAATTCAAATTAGCTTAAACAGCATTTTAACAATTGTGTTTATCTGAACTTCAGGGCACATAATTGCATCCCAGAGAATGTAGCTGACTCTGCTTTAGCAAAATCCAGCTGCAGACGGTAATTTTTCCTTTGTTTATCTCCTGGGGCATTATAATTCGCCAAAAATGGGGAATACAATGCCCGAAACAACAGATAAGTGGGTAAACGGTAAATACATTTCAGGAATTTATTAAATAACATTAAAACTAGGCTTCGGCTTCTTCCCATGAATCGAAATCGAAAACGTTCTACTTCTAGATTTCTTACAAAAACATGCACATCAAGCACTAAACTCCGTGGATTTGACCTGTTCCCATATTCTTTTAAGGTCCATTCTGCAATATTTCAGAAACCGTAGGGCATATTTTGCCCCCGATGTACGAAATATGAGAAGCCACGAAAATACAAGGGTGATTATAATTAAAGTCCCCTTTCAAAATGCTGTAATGCCCTTCACAATGAATTCACATTTGAACTGAAGATACTTGAAGAGGGAAATGGCATTCCAAAAACAGTTCTCAGTTTTTCCCATCTAATTTAGTATGACCTTGCCTTTGGTGGATGGGCTTTCCACTAACCGTGTCATAACTGTTGAATGATTTGGAAGTTCTTTTTCTGTCAAAAACTGAAATAATCAAGCACATTGAATACTACAGTTGGTTTAATGTGCAACTCATGCCAAACACTATTATTTTGTGTTATTATAATTTCGATTCAAAATATCATTGGTAGCCGAATTCACTTTCTTTATGCAGCTTACAACGCCATCTATTAATACATTTTGTAACTTGTTTTTGATGCTGTACGCCTTCTTCAAGTATCTTCCAGTTCAAACTCATTTGTGACGTGTGGTTCTTTTATTACAGCATTTTGAAAGTGGGGCTTTAATTATAATCACCCTACAAGATACAACGTTATATCATTCTCTTGCATATTCTATCTAATTTAGGATGCACATTACAAGATTGTATTTTTTACGAAATGTATCCTAACATTGTCAGGGCACGGAGCATCAGTATTCTTTTGTGCTAGTTCTCGTTTGGAATAGGCGCTATTATTATCTTTCCAATTTTATAGTATTGGGTTCTAATCGATCAATAGATTTATCAATTCATCTCAATTTTTCATTCTACCGATTTCTTTCTTTTTTGCCAGAAAATATTACAGTCCACTATTACATTTGCCTTAAAATCATGTTCACAATTCAACATGAGATCTATCAAACATATCATTTGACACACTATCATGGATTTAGGAATTTTGGGCTTTTAAGTTGTTTTTATTATAATTTGTTGTTTATCATCACTGCATCATTTGAATAAATTGACATAAAGTAGCTTTCGCGAGAGTAAATCTCAAAGCGCCTAGTCAAGCTCCAATTACGATTGAATTAATTAATTAATGGTATTAATTAATTACATTTTCTTATCAGCAAGTTATACAGCAATAAAGCTGCAACTTAAATATAATAAAGTTTTATATTAATTAAATTACATACAAGAAGAAATTACAAAAAATCAATTCAATTTGCATAATTAAAACATTAAAAATAATAAATGAAAATTAAATAATGATAAATGATTTCATTGGTATACATATAATATTAAATATTAGAAAAGATAAGAATGCATTTTTTAATGAATTTTAAATAAAAAATGATTTATTATCTAAATTTTACTTTTGATAATTATAGTTCTTTTTTTTTTTTTACTGTCGTAATGATTGATTGCATTGAAAAATTATTCCACCCTATTGTAAAAAAAAAACCTTTTCATTTTTTTTACCCCTTTGAAAAATTAAGAAGTAATATTAAATGGTTTAAAAACTGATTCCCTTTATCTAATCTTATTTTTACTTCAATGTTTATAATCAAAATAATTAATTTTTTTAATCAATGTATGCAAAACATATAAAACGACTCCATTACAAAAACTGTAAAACAATGAATAATATTTAGAAAATCAATGAGAAACAACATTGTTGACATAACAACATTAAATGACATAAATAGAAATAACAAAAAAATTTAATGCACATCATCTAAAAAAGTAATCTAGTCCTCATTATAACATGTAATGAATCGTTTTTTAAATCTAGTTACAATGCTTCTTTGTTAATATAATAAATTAATGGATAAATGTTTTTTATATCGAAATAGTAGAATATATTGAATAATAAATAGAATATGTAAAAATACCTATAAAGATTGCATAATTATAGTTTCTGTATTTGTGTTCGAGATTTAGCAACTCTGGGCTCTGCAGATTTATAAATCCTTCTGATATTATTTACAAAACAGCATATATGATCACCATATATGCAGTATTTAAATCTGTTTCTAGACTTCAACAGACAGTCATGATTTATATTCAAGCATTTTGAACTTACTATATATTAGCTGGTACTTTTTACAGGCTCATACTAGTTGTCGCAAAACTCATCTCAGAATATTTATTGGCTTTCCCCTGGAATAGTAATAAAAACACAATTCGGATAATGCTGTTTCGAAAGATGACAGAATAGTTAAATATGAACATAATAATATAGGCACTAAAAATATAATGGCCATTTTCAGCGTCTATATCAATATAAACTTCTTACTATCAGAGAGAATGAGAAGTTATTGTGCAATACATTCATAGTGACAGAAATTAATAGTATAGATAATAGATATGTGTAACAAATAAAATACGCATGAAAACTTTCATTCAGATTCAATTTCATTTGTATATATAAGGATAAAATTATAGAAACTAGTTGAATCTGCAATGTTTTTATTACGTATAATTTATTGTGTATTTATTTATTGTAACGTATTGAGCATTATTTATTGCAATTTTAAAAACAAGCAAAAACTATGAACTGATGTACTTCTCTATTTGCGACCTGATGGCCGAGTAACTAGCGCTCTGGAGCTCGGTGCTACAGGTTTCGGATTCGAGTCCCCGGCGGTGCCATGGATGTGTGTAATTGTTCGGAATCAATCTACTTTAAACTGTGGCTTCCCTGTCTAATAAGACTGTAGAGCGTTGGACGTAGGGTTGACAACCTACCCTGTATCTAAAGTTTCGGAATCTGCCAGTTGACAGACGGTCTTGGGTGCTATGGGTCTGTTGCGTCACTGATGACGAAGATGACTTCTCTGTTTATTTAAAATTTGTAAATGAAAGTGACTAGTGCTCTGGCTCTTGGTGTCATAGGTATTGAGTTCGAGTCCCGCTGGAGACGCTAAAAGTCCAGAGAGAGTCCAGTTTAAACCGTAGGTCTGTAGTTTATCTTCAAGCTACACGTACCTCCTAGATAATGATAAGTGAGTAACGTCGGTGCAGCTCTTGCCTTAAGGCATAAAACGACAACTGTCTAAGTGTTTGCCAGCTGTATTAGTTAGTTGTTTAAAAAATATATTAAAGTTAGGAAGAAACTGAGAAGGATATATATCAAGGTTATATAAGGGTATAGATTAAAATTAGGTAAGGACTTAGAAGCTTAAGAGTATAAAAGTATATAAGGGAAGTTTAAGGATTAATATCTGTAATCAAAAATTGTAATTTTTATTTTTATTTATATGTTTTTTTTTTTTTTTTACTTTGTAAATTAAATGTTACAGATCTTTACAATTAAAACAAACATAATTATTAAGATGAATATAGTTAGTTATATATTACAACGATATATTTATTTTATATACTTATTTTAGTAGCTTAATTATTCATAGCTTTGGGCAATAAGTTAGAATAATTCTTGTGAACCACTGAAATAAATTGTTTTTACACAGCTCTCCTATTCAATATTAAAAATATCCATTCAATGAATGGAAGAGATCTGTTATTGTTATATTGCTTCATGTTATAACTGTATCTTGGGCTATTATATTTCAAAAACTCACTTAACAAATGCAGTATAAAACTCACAACTAATACAGTACAATTATTTTATTCTGCGATTATTAAAATGAATTACACTACGTTTATTCAATGAATTCAGGTTGCAGAAATGTATCTATGCTATGCAGTCATATTAGACTGGAACCTACGGTTCAAAGGAGATTCCGAACCACTAGAACCATCCAAGGCACCACCGGGACTCGAACTCGAAACCTGTGTACCGATAGTTAGATGCTCGGCATCAGGCCCCTATAGATAGGTGTATAATGATATTAAATGATCACCTTTGATCAAGTCTCTAAAAAATGTACAATATTTTCCTTTTTTTAAATAAAAAACTGTTAAAACAGATATTTACTGTAAAATTGACTAAGACTATGAATTATATTATTCTAAGACTATGAATTATACTAACAATGCAATAAAATCTACCTTTACTGTATTTATCATCATCATCATCAGTAGAACAACTGCCCTGATCAGTAATTGTCAGCCCTGCTCCCAACACTCTATGGTCATATAAGACCGGACCTACAGTTTAAAGTGGCTTCGAACTACTACTAACATCCATGGCACCGTCGGGACACAAACATCCTAGTCACTCGGCCATCAATTCCCAAAATACTCATAATCATCATTGACACAAAAGTCCCGTGATAGGCCAAGGCGTCTGCCTACTAGCAGATTTCGAGACAGGAAATGTTTTTCTTTTTACGGGGTAAGGTTTTTAGCCCTACGCCCAATTCTTTTACAATCATAGCAGACTGGGACCTACGGTTGAAAGTGAATTCGAACCCCACCCGAAACCTGTGGCTCCGAGGATCAGAGAGCTAGTCACTGTATTTGTACAACTTCATAATTACAGGCTTTAATTATTACAATTTTAATTTTACATCAGAAATTAAACATATGCAAGTTTTAAATATATTAATTGAGACGTCCCATTAAACATATCAACTAAAATAGAAACAAAATATAAACTAAAACCATATAACTAACCATGTCAACTAAACTATAATAAACTAAACCTCTTACATTAAATATTGAAAGGTCTTTCAAATGACATCTAATTACGTATAGGTAGATGGTGTTGATATCTCCAATAACCAGGGAAACCAGTACAAATAATCAGGGAAAAGATTAGAAATAATTCCGACCACTGTGAAAATGGCAAATAAATCTTAAGGGCATCTCATTATTTCACAACACTTATAAGCGGATGAACAATACACCATCAGGTTCTCATTAAAAGCGCATTATTCTGACAGATCATATTCTTTTAGCCCACAATAGCGTTTGCAATTTGGTATTTGATCTCTTCAATGAATTTAGAGATAGAATTACGTAGGCAATAGAATTCCGTAATTGTTTCACTATTTTATTAAATATATAGAAGGTTATACATAGAAAATCATCAAAACAAAGATATTGGAAATTAAGGCTGATTTAAAATTTGTTATTAGAAAATTTAAAAAATTCATTTTATGAAATAAAATTTTTAAATTAATTGAAAGTTTATAAATTAGATGTCAAATTTATTATTCTCAAATATAACGATTAGTTTGTAATTTATTATTTTAATAACAAAATCGATCAATGTAGTGTGCAGGCTGTGCAGCTGAATTGTAACGGTTGGGTTGAGACTTAAGACACAAGAAATCACAGCTTTATTTACACAAGCACAAATACGACACACATATATAATATTTAACGCATTTAAAAATATAATTATGGATTCGTCGAAGGATTCTACTTCTAAGCCGAAAAACCGATACTCAGGTACGAGCGGGATGCGCAAAATATATTTCCTCTCCGTGTGAGAGTCTGTAGGCCAATTTATAGGCAGGGTTGCGTTGAATATATTTTTCTCGGGTTGAGAGACTGTAAGCTAGACGTTTCTCAATAGAAGGGAGTGATTACGCTGTACTCCCTCTCAATCATGCCCTTCTGTTGAGGAGTGAGAGTCTCGAAGCCTACTGACTATTTCCCTGAACGTCACAGGGGCACGCTCGTGTCAGTGTGCAGGAGGAAGTACGGTTACAAAACTTTTTTTAGAGAAATTCGGTTAATGACTATGCCTAAAAATGGAAAGAAGAACAATAAATGAGATTTGTTTTTGTATTTAAAAAAATTTAAGATATTTCTTATCTAAGTTATTTACTATATTTAAAGCTGACTATATTTAAGGTATGAGAGATTACAAACTAAATGTTTTCAGAGTGAATTTCCTTTCGGGTGAGAGTCTCGAGGCCTACTGGCCATTTCTCTCAAAGGCCACAGAGGATGCTCTTGCTGTGCGTAGGAGGAAGCACGGTTACACTAGTAACTTTTCCGCAATGGTTATAGTTACTTAGGGCCCCGAAATCAAATACGCAAATATTTTTAAGATTTAGAATGAATACTTTTTACTTTTAAATATTCAGATAGAAAGAACATATTCATAAACAAAGAAAAAATACATATAGGATTATTGAAATCAAGTTTATAACAAAATTTTTATTTTTCTTGCAATGCATTTCTGAAGAGAACATTTAGAAAACAGTATGCACACATAAATGTCTAAGCGAATGCGTTTTGATTTTATGACGACTGTGAGTTTTTATCTCATAAATCAATAACAATTTCTTAAATTTTACAATAAATCAATCACAATTTTTTTTTTTCAATTCGATTCAATACCAGTCTTAATTATAAATTGAAAAAATTTAAGTTCCAATCTTAAGCACCTGTATTTCAGGTTCAGGGGGAACACTTTAACTTTTATTTACAAGAACCATATATATATATTACAAATAATGAACTCTGGGTTATTATACAAATAAACGAAAAATTAACAAGTAATATAATTTTTTTTAAGTCAATTCCTACTCTTTTTTTCACTATATTGCAGAAAGTCCTTTATAAATAATTTCCATTCATTTTTTGAAATTTATCTGGAGCCATCTATTGGTAGATATACGCACCTTAAATTTAAAAAAAAAATAACATAATTAATTACTTAAATTTAATGAATGAATTAATATTTGAAAAAAACTGTATTAACATCAAGTGTCATCCACTACAAATACAAAAAAAAAAATGTATTTGAACTTGAGTGGATGAATAAAAAAATTTTTATGAACGATTGAAAATTTGAACAAGATATATATAGGGAGAGTGTGAGCTAATAGAAGGTTGAAAAAAAATAAAAATTTGATCACAAGTGCACGATGATATTAAAAGAATGATCTAGTTTAATTATAGAAATATTACGAAACAATTTAAGTTACCGGTTTGTTGCTACCGATGCATTCGTTATGATCTTCAACAAAAATGAGGCAACGAAATATATTTCAAGTTAGGCCATCAAAATGTCCGATATCATATGTATGATGATTCCTCTGGACAAGTTATATTAGAAGACACTTAACCTGCCATAAACATTAGCCTCTCCGTCGAGAAGTAATTAGTAGCGCTGTTGAATACACTCGATGCTGCAAACCAGAGCGACTTCGTCCAATCTGGTACCAGTAGGAGGAAATCCACTTACAAGTTTCGTATTAGTTGTAGGGCTCGGAATATATATAATAGATGTAGGGACCGTATGATAGATAACGGGAAAATTGGCTGTCCAGAATATTACGTGCATAGAGACGACGCAGCATATCTGATATTTTGAAAGAAATATAGGACAGTATTTTATTTCAGACTAATGGGTCATTCAATGATTTGAAATATAATTGGGAATTACTAATTAGATATACTAATATAAATCAAAGAAGCTATATTTTATGGTTGGCATATTTTTAAAATTATACCAACTACATTGCATACATTGTATACAAATACATTAACTACCATATATACATTAACAATTTCTATGTTGTTAATGTATATATTCTTTTCTATGTATGTTGTTACTTCTATGTTGTTTTTATTCTTATTCTATTTATGTTGTTATTTGCATATATTATGCTTTAAATTTTTGCATGTTGTTTTTATTCTTGTTCTATGTATGTTGTTATTTTGTTGTTTTTATTTTTGTTCTATGTATGTTGTTATTTCTATATTGCTAAATTTTGCTATGTCGTTAAAGTAGATCAAAGTGAAGGTTAACTATAGAAATGAAGTTAAAACCATAGAAATCGTCTCAGAAAATTATTTTTAAATGCCTGGAATGAATTGAATTGTTGAATTTTGCTATGTCATTAAAGTTGACCAAATGTAGTAGCATATCTGCTATTTTCAAAGAAATGTATGACATTATTTTATTTCAGACCAATGTGTAATTCAATAACTTAAAATACAATAGTGAATTATTAATTATATATAGTAATATTAATCAATGAAGCTATATTTTATGGTTATATTTTTAATTTTACTTATAAATTGTTAATCTATGCTGTTACTTGTATGTTGTTCTAATTCTTGTTTTATGTATGTTGTTAATTCTACGTTGTATATTTTGCTAGGTCGTTAAAATTGACAAAAATGACCGCTTTGCCCATAAAGTTAAAACTATAGAATTCATCTCAGAAAATTATTTTTAAATGCCTGGAATAAATTGAATTGAATTGTTTAAATTTGCAATGTCGTTGAAGTAGACCGAAAGTGTAATAAGTGCAGAAAATGCAAAAGTTAATAAGTCCAGATAGATTGAGTAATAATAAGTGTATTTCATTGTGTAATAAGTGCAGGTAGAGAATCGTTTTAGTAATGTAACACTAGGCAGGTTAAGTGAGATTGATTTACCCATGGAAGCTTTGCTGCAAATAATTGGCAGGTATACAGCAAGATTTCTGGGCGATATAGAGGCTCCAATGTTACTTCTTGTAACTGGCTTTCAAAGTCCTGACGTAAGTAAAGATTAAGTTATGACAGCGTTTGTCATTACTGCTATTGATTGAACTAGTATTGCTGTACTTTACTGTATCGGTTTCAAAGGAGAAAGTATTGTTAGATTTGATTAGAGGTTGAGGGAAAAAAATCACGACATTTATTTTTCTCATCCAAGCTTTGTCCTGTAAGATTTGTTTGACTTTGATTAAGAAGTACTGCTCTGGTAATTTAATAAGTAATTAATATTGGTTAGTAGTTCTTTAATTACGTAATTCAGAATTGGATGTAAAGGGATAGTGTAATCTGAACAATTGTACAACATTAAAAAAGTCGAGGAGTTCTTCTACCTTTTCAATAACGTACAATTTTGTACTTACTTTTAAAAATATGAAATTGATAGTGAAAGGTAATTCAGTAAGGTGTTATTTCTAATAACAAAAAAAATTGCAATACTAACGTTTGAAACAACAATGCTCTCTCACAATTTTTTACATAACTTTTAAGAAATACTTCACTGGTAATTAAGTAATTAATTTTGATAGAAGTCACTCTTTAATTACTTGGAATTCAGAATTGGATGGAAAGTGATGGTATAATCTGAAAAAAATGTACAACATTAAAAAAAATCGAGGTTTGGTTTGTCGCTCTATGGTCATTTTGTGCACATTTTAGACTAATTAGACGGGGATCTACAGCTTTATTATATAACTTAACATGGATCCCGAACCAACAAACAAACATCCATATTACCTTCCGGATTGGAACCTGAAGCCTATGGTTCCAAAGGCCAGAAAAAGCTAGCCAATTGCCCATCAGTCCACTAAAAAAAGTCAGCAAGTTCCTCGACCTTTAATTAAATATGTAAAATTTTTTTCTCACTGAGAAATAACTTTTAAAAAACTATGACATTGACAGTGAAAGGTAATTCGCCAATGGGTAATTTCTGTTAGGAAAAAAAAAGAAAGAACAATATTTCCTCATAGTGTTTTACATAATTTTACTTGATAATTGATTTATTTTTTATTGGTAATATCTATTTAATAAAATTAAGCAGAATCAATCATATTGAGTATTATATTATTTTAATTGTATTTATATTGAAAAATTGGAGACCTATAAGTTTTATAGAATTTTTATAAGAATATTCTAAGAAAATGAGTATTTAATTTGCATTTCGTAATTTTACTGTTACTTGAAAATTACTTTTCATTTGTTTATTTGAAATTTGATCCTCATGATGCTATATCAGAAAAGAAAATGAACAACGAGCAAGTGTTTCAGTTAAAAAAAAATTTAATTTTATTGGTGACATTGCCACATATGTGCAGGTTTAATTTTTTTTAAAATTCAAATTATTCAAAGTGAAAAACAGATTAAAATTTATTGAAGAACAATCCACTATTGAGATTTTCAACAATAAAAAAACTCGATGAATATCAGCGTTGATAGCATTTTATTTTATTTTATATTTAAAGCTTTTGTTTTCACATTAAAACAGTTCGTCCCTAAAGTAGTTAATAATAATACTTAAACAAATGAATACATTTTTTTAAACATTTTCTAAAATCCATAGCATATTTGAATTTGAGGATATACCATAACACACTGACCATAACACATGAGTGTATCTGTAACGTCTCTGCCTTATACTAGACCTGTAATGGTTTCAAGAAGAGGGCCACTGTCAGGTTCATAAGAACACTTTAAATTTTATTTACAAGAACTGTATATACATATTTACAGAACTCTATTTATAAAAAAAATTGAAATTACGGATATAAATTAGATACACAAAGGCAATTCACTCCAAGTTTGGAAACTTTCAGAAATCTCGAGTCTACAACGAATCTAAGCACCTGGTCTACAGCAGACTTGAACCATCACACGGCGTGATTCACGAAACTACAAGGGGTTCACTTTAAAAACAGGCGTAAAACTCCGGCCTATTTAGCCACTTCAGAGAAAAAAGAAAACCGCATTTCTCAACTCGTGGTCTGTCACCCATCACGATGGAGATGGAACAACTCATAGTATATCATATTCAATCTGTAATTGTTTCGACCTGTGAAGGTCGCACAGAAATACGCTAATTTCCTCATTATACGTAATACTGAATATCTGCTATCAGATTTGAGTGACAGGTTGTTCTCATTAATACAAACACTAATTGCATGTAATATAAATATACACAACACTGTTTATCTGCTGTCAAATTTATTATAGGTATAGTATTTACAGTATTTATTAGGTTTATTATATATTTTTCAAATATCATACATTCCTATCTCCTGGGAATGAAATGTCGAAACTCTTCCTGTGAGAAAAAAATACTACAGTATCACAGTATAAATAAAATCTAATAATTCGTCTATAGTATTAATAATTATTATAAATCTACAGTATCTAATAATTCGTCAGTACTAATAATTCAGTATACAATAATTCGTCCACTTCGAAATTATATTGTGCATATACGGTCTGATGATTATTGTTGGCGATTAGTTATAAAAATAAAATGACTCGTTTTATTTGCCAAATTCAATTCAAATTTATCAGATTGAAACCATGCAGAAAATGTTTAAAAACTTGGAAAATTAAAATCTCAAATACCTTACAAATTGCAATGCACAGGCCTATAATAATTAAAGCCACAGTTTCAAAATGCTGTAAAAAAGAACTATTCATCACAATGAATTAAAACATGAAGTGAAGATATTTGAAGAAGGGAGAAACGATACGACATCAAAAATAATTCCAAAGTGTATTAATAGATGGCGCTGTAAGCGGTATAAAGAAAGTGAATTCGGCTGCCATTGATATTTTGAATCGAAATGGCAACGTATTTGGCATGAGTTACACATGAAACCAACTGTAGTGTTCAATGTACTTGATTGTTTTGGTTTTTTGACGGACAAAATTACTTCCAAGTCATTCAACAGTTGTGACACTGTTAATAGAAAGCTCATATACCACGGCCATGTCAAAAAAAAAATAAAGCCATATCAAATTGGATGGGGAAAGTTGGTGGAACTTTTTTTTTTATGCCATAGCTTTTCCTCATTCTTCAAGTATCTTCAGTTCAAATTTTAGTGGTGAATTGGTTCATTGTGAGTGGTTTTTTTTAGCATTTTGAGAGTGGGACTTTAATTTTAATCACCCTGTATAATGTAAGCAGAAAAGCACAAAATATAAAAAAAATCAATTTTAAATATCTCTTTACCAGAAGAAAAAATATTTTCAACTCAAATTTATGTGATTCATAAACGAATAAAAAAATTCCATATTTATTCTTTGTAATCATTCTAACTATGGATGATATGATAGCGTATTTACTACAATAAATATAATCAAGTGGAAAAAAAAAATATTATGTATAAAAAAGTAAAAAGCATTCTGTCAAAACTTTTTGGAAAAATAAATAACATAAATCCCAAAATCCAAAACGGTAAATAAATTCATGGTTTATTGCCGCTTTGCTGGGTCATATTTCAATGCTTCCAGCCATTTTTACCTTATTTCCGGAAGAAAGAACTTCGAATTTGTTCGCTTTTCGCAAATCAAATTCTAAACTACTTCAAAAAAACCCTCGAAGCGTTTATAAAAATCCATCATTTTTAGATATTTACCAAAAATTTCTCTTTTTCCGATATAAATTCTCAGGAAAATTGGAAAGCAAGGATCAAAGTTATTTATAGAATTCAATTTGTTTTATTTGCGGACAAATCATCTGATCCAAAATTTTTACAATTGGTGAGTAACAATCTTTTAAATTCGAATCAGAGATATCCTAAATAATCATTGAAGAGTGAAAAGCAGAAGATAATGGGATTTTCAATGTTAAACAATCAGTATGCTATAATTTAGGAAATCTGAAAAACTCGAACCCAATAATTCAACCCTCAATGCTAGACGCTCAAATATTTAATTACAATTACCACCATTCTACATTTTATGAATGATGAAAACAACAATAACACCATGTAACAGATTAACATATGTCACTTTAACAAAACATTCAAAAATATCTTCCTAATATATCTTTTTAATGAAAATTAAATAGAAGCTTTTTCTTCATCAATTATCAATAATCGTAATAAGCAAATATGTGTTAGATAAATAGATAATTATACTAATATTCCAGAATATTTAAATGAAGTAAACGCAAAACATAATTGCTACAATTACATGGCTAATAAATTATATTTGTTATAAGTATTAACATTCCATAATATTTAAAAAGAAGTAATTTCAAAACGCCATGCCAATTCCATGCGTATTCCATGCCAATTCATATTTAGAAAGCCTTGCAAAATTTATAAAATTCTTAAAATGCAACAGCATAATAAACCGATATTGATATCCGAATTTAACTTTTATATGAAAAACTCTTTTGATGTATCCTTTTTAATAAAATGAACATAAAATTTTTATTTTATTTAGGTTGGTAAATAAACGCGTCATAGCATGCTATCATAATTATCAAGGTTATTACAAATGAATGTGTGTGACTAGGGGAATTATCAATCTTTATATCTATTTGGAATGAGATTTAAATTGGAAATAATTTATTTCCAAGCTTATAAATCAATTTTCACATTTTCTTAATAAAAGGAAGAGGTATTCAGGATATAAATTACAGCGATAAACTAATACATTTTTAAGATTACATAAACTGAAAATTTAAACCCCGAAATCCCTTCTTCGAAATAAAAATGTGTATCATTTGTTCCAGTTTATTTGAATCCTAAAGGGAGATCATTATTCGTGTCCCAATAGTAGTGCGTGGGCAGCTAACGAGAAATAGAACGTGAAATCGGCTTCCATTAGTAGCTTTCTGCCGCAATCATTGCTTTGAAAAAAAGTATAGATTCGCCCACAATTATGGCAGAATGTCTTGTATTGTCTGTCTGCTTGAGATTTCCAAAAATCACTCAAATGCGAGACAGCTAAAATCATTACCTGGAGTCCCAATAGTAGTGCTTTTGCTTGTAGCTTAGTATACTTTCTGTGGGGTATGCTAAGGATAATGGATAATGGTTCCGCGGGGTAGCTTCATTCGTCACTGAAACAGCCAATTTTGTAGGTTAATAAAAACCAGATTTTTTACAAAATATTTGGTATCAGTGAAGGATGGGGTCATTTAATTGACTGGCAAAAGAAGTATTAGTAGTAAAATAGTAGCAAAACCATAAATATAAAATATAATATCAGTTGTAAATGATTTGTTTGTTTGAGACGCTGTTAACAATTCCAATTTTATAAATTTTTTTGATTTAAATGATTCTAAAGATTTTAAAAACCAAAATAAAACATAAATCGATAATGATAAAATTCTCATATATTTAATTCAAATTCGTAAATGAATTTCAATTTTTAATTTTAGCATTCCTTCTGCGGGATATGCTAAAGATGATGGATAATGGTACTATGGGGTATATTATATAGAAAGGTTCATTCGGTACAGACACAGCAAATTTAGTAGGTTGGTAAAAACCAGATCTTTTACAAAATATTCAATATCAGTGAATGACTGTCAGAAGAAGTAATAGCAGTAAAATAGTAACAAAAAAAATCATATATATAAAATTTAATATCATTTGTAAAATGATTTGTTTGTGAGACGTTATTAACAATTCCAATTTTAGAAATTGTCTTGATTTAAATGTTTCTAAGGATTTTAATAACCAGAATAAAACATAAATGGATAATGATAAAATTCACATATATTTAATTCAAATTCGTAAATGAATTTCAATTTTTAATTATTTAAGATATGTAATCTTATTATAACTATACCATTTATCAGCATTTATTATAAAAATTAAAATTTGTAATGAATGTGTAAACTATTTGTCATTATAAATGACAACAGATGGCGCCACGAACAAGAGACTCTTCTATAACTCCTCCTCCTGTAACTCCATATAAGGCTGTTGTCTTATACGGGGATTCGAATGTAAGAGCAAGGGCAGAAGAAGGAATGCGACGGAGTTGCTGATGGCGGGAGGTTGCTCGAATAAGTATTTTGGAATGTGAATAAATATTTTATATATATCAACTGAAAGTTGTGTTTATTAATGAGAAAAGAAAAAGGAGATAACAAATGTTTATGAAAGATATTACCAATAGTGCATCAGTGCTAACTTCCAAATTTAAAAAATGCGCAACACCACTGTCAGTAATATCTGTTTAGAAACATTAGACAAAAATCGAAAACATTTAATTAGTAAAAGTAAAAGCTTTTAATAAAAAATACTTTTTGAACTGCAAAAGTTACGAAAAGTAACAAATCTTTAAATAGTTCATTGCTAGAAAAATTCATGATACAGTTAATATGATCCAGTATAATGTTTGTAGCAATAATCAGACAAATATTCATTTTATAGCTATAGTTCTTATAATAAACATTTTTTTATTAGGGAGAAAAGACTTCTTTAGAGGAAAAGATTACGAATTAGATCTCTTATTTTGCTAAGTAGCGACATTCAAATTGGTAGATTGAGATGCTTTATCAAAGAAGCTAATTTGAATTTTTATAGTGTTTCCGACTAAATTGGTCTTCAAAGGAAGTATCATTTTGAAAAGCATGATATATTCTTATTCATAAGAATACTTTTTTTCTTTCTAATGCAGCTGGCAAACACTTAGACACAGCTTGGTCTTGGATGCCTTAGGCAAACGCTGCGCAGACGTACTCACTTTGCGTTACCCAGGGGGCGCGTGTAACTTGATTAAGCCACGGACGCGGGTAACAATGCCCCGCACCGCTCTACGATCAAAATCAGACCGGGACCTACTTTTCAAAGTGTATTTTTTAACTTACTACAAACAACCATGGCACCGCCGGGAGAACCCGAAACCTGTGGTACCGAGCGGCAGAGCGCTGCTTTCGGCCATTCAGGCCCCGAATGTATGAATACTTACTCTTCATATTCGCAAACTGAATGTTGACCACAATTAAAATTATATGTATATATTATCGGGATCTGGGCCTGAATGGCCGTGTGGCTAGCGCTCTGGCGCTCGGTACCCGGTTTCGGGTTCGAGTCCCGGCTTTGTTTATAGTGGTTCGGGATCCACTTTAAACCGTAGGTCCCGGTCTAATAGGATCGTAGAGGGCACGCTACGGGGGCATTGTTACTTCGCGTCCGTGGCTTATCTTCAAGTTACACGTGCCACATGGGTAATGCAAAGTGAGTAACGTCTGTGCAGCGCTTGCCTTAAGGCATCCAAGACGTCCATGTCTGTTTGCCAGCTGCATTGGAAAAAAATGATCGGGATCTAGATATCGATTTTCATCAACGTAAGAGATTCGTTTTTAGAATCAATTTGTCCACAGTTTGGAGGATTATAAAAATGTTAAGCCGAAAGATTTAAAAGGTGGATTACTAGCCTCAATTGAAAAACCTCCCTGAATCAGAATCGATCCCATCATTGTTTGTAATAGGATATGGATCAATAGCAGGGAATGTACCACGGAAAAAAATAACATTTGCAGCAAAGGATTGTAACTCATGAAAGTCAAGTCCAGGGCCAAGCAATAAAACGAATTGAATGGAGGCTTAATGCCATAAAATAAAAGACGGTTTCCAATCGACTAAGAAGAAAAATACTTTTCCTCCTTTTTTTTTCTAATTCTCTCAACTGCTATCAGTGTTTCGGTAAGCAATAATGGCCAAATTTGAAGAAACTAACGCTAAGAAATTCGTCTATTGTGAGACAGATAAAAAATAAAACTGTGATAAATAAGAAATAAAATGTCTCGTGATTTTCAAGGTCGAAATTCATATTAAGTAATTTTGATTTTTTTGTAATCTATGAAAATGGTAAGTTTATTGTTCTATAATAATTATTAATTTCTTAAAAAATCAGTTCTCATCATTAAAAGTCTTCAGATAAAAGGATTAATGCAGCTCTTGCTTATGGCATAAAGATTAATTGTCTCTGTATTTCCAGCAGCATTAGAATAACAACAATTCTTATTATGCTAGTTCTGCTTATACTAACTGTTCTTCAAAATGCAATACCGACAATAATGAATTAACCCAACTACCGATAGGTTAGTCAAAGTGTCGAAAATTATTTAAATATTGGTGGTTGTTTTTAAAAAAAACATATTACATAATTATTTTCACTGGCGCGTTTTAGATACATTGTGCAGGAATATAATTTACATTTATATATCTGAAATACATTTAGTTCATGGACAAGATGAATATATATTGCATTCTGAATCATAAACATATGGAAGAAAACTAATTCTATATACTGTACCAAAATTGCATTGATAATTTGGTATAGTTTAGTTTAACGCTCTACGATAATTTTTTGCACACTTTAGAGTAGTTAGACAGGTATTTACAGTTTAACGTGGATTTCGAACCCCTAACAAATTTCCATGCCACCGCCAGGATTCGAACTTTGAAGCCTGTGGTATCAAAGTCCAGACTGCTATCCAATTTGTCTTCAATGGAGAGGAACTCAAGAAGAATTTTATTTGACTTGCTAGAATAGTTAACTAGAATTTTATTTTATTTGACTAATTTTATTCGTTCTCTTCACTATCTTTGCCTTAACTGAGACCATTAAAAATGTTAAATTGACGTTTACATCCATAAAGATAAAACTGATAGTGATTTTTGTGATACAAATTCATGTTAAGTAATTTTGATTTTTGTAATCCATGAAAATGGTCATTAAAAATTATAAATTTATTTTCCATAATAATTATTAATTTCTTATAAATTAATTCCCCTTATGCTAGGTCTCCTCATAAAATTGTTATCCAAAATGCAATACCGAGAATAATCAGTTAAGTTAACCGTCGTTAGGTTGGTCAGTCTAAAATAGTTTAATTATTGATGTCTCGAACTTAATTATTGTCTGAAATTAATTGTTTGATTATTGTCTGAAATTTTGTTGATTATTGTTAAATTGTCTGAAAAAACTATTACGTAATTATTTTCATTGGCGTGTTTTAGATACATTATGGAGGAATATACTTTACATTTATATATTTGAAACACTTTAATTCCATGGAGAAGACGAATATATTGCATTCTGAATCATGGACACGCGAAAGAATGCTAATTAATTTTTGCATACTGTACCAAAATGCTCTCATTCGCGAAACGCTGAAAGAGGAAATTCCTTTGATTCAGCTTGCTGGAAGCAATTTTATTCGTTCTCTACACTATCTTTGACTTAACTAAAGCCATTAAAAATGCTATATCCATCCGACCCTTACATCTTTACGTCTTATGATTGCAATGACATTTTCTCCCACAACTGTTGCACACCGACTCCAGAAGTTTAATTTTAGCTCTTTTAAATGTTACAAGACATAGTCATCCGATGGTTTTACAGTGTATGCCGGAATATTCTCTTTTAAAAGATAAAAATTTGTACATTTTCTTTTGTTGGATACCTGGTAATGTCGGAATATTGGGCAACGAAAATGCCGACGCGGTTACAAAATCGATAGTTTTGTTGACCAAAAATTTCGTTTCTTTTTTTTTGAAATATGGACAATGTTCTTAAATTTACATTCTCTTCTATCTGGCAAAAGTATGTCCGTCACAGGTTTTAAACAAATTGATATAAATCGAAGACAAAGCGTCCAGCTGACACGGGTTAGTATAGGTCATACTTATTTCACACATTCGCATCTACTTCACTAGGAGCCTGTTCCTACATGAGATACTGTTTCTTCCATGGAATATATATACTAGTCGATTGCCCAAGAGTCAATAGAATCCTTCTCAACTTTTCGGTCGTGAGTATCCCGCCTTGTCTGACTTACAGGGAGACAATCCCCATGTTAATATTTTTTTTTTTTTGTTGTTAAAATTGGTTTTATGGTTTATATTTGAAATTTGTCTGTTCCACCATTTTATCTTGTTTTCCTCAGTATATTTTACTTGATTAATTAACAATGTTTACAATGTTTCATTGTTTTAATTAACAATGTTTACAATGTTACATTGTTTTAATTAACAATGTTTTTAATGTTACATTGTTTTAATTAATAATGTTCACAATGTTACATTGTTTTAATTAACAATGTTCACAATGTTACATTGTTTTAATTAACAATGTTTACAATGTTACATTGTTTTAATTAACAATGTTTACAATGTTACATTGTTTTAATTAACAATGTTTACAATGTTACATTGTTTTGATTAACAATGTTTTACAATGTTACATTGTTTTAATTAACAATGTTTACAATGTTACATTGTTTTAATTAACAATGTTTACAATGTTACATTGTTTTAATTAACAATGTTTACAATGTTACATTGTTTTAATTAACAATGTTTACATTGTTACATCGTTTTTAAATAACAATGTTTACATTGTTACATCGTTTTGATTAATAATGTTTACAATGTTACATTGTTTTAATTAATAATGTTTACAATGTTACATTGTTTTGATTAACAATGTTACATTGTTTTAATTAACAATGTTTACATTGTTACATCGTTTTGATTAACAATGTTTACAATGTTACATTGTTTTAATTAACAATGTTTACAATGTTACATTGTTTTAATTAACAATTTTAAAAGCAAAAATTTTATCAGATATTTTATCAACATTTTACTTCCATAATTAATTGATTTTACTTAGAACTGAATTTTACCTGTTCTTGCAATTACATTTTCTTCTTTTACCTATTTAATTTTACCAAAATTTTAAAAAAAAATACCGTTATTTGGTACATCATGGACAAATCTAGCCCTTGTGACATAAAACCCAAGCCAGCCAACCCACAACTGTTAGCCTGAATAGTGGCCAGTTACCCTAGAGAGTTTCAAGAATGGTATTGTTTCTGTAAGAGGCAAATACTATACAAACCTTGGCGGATTTTTAATGTAATTTTAAATATGTTTATATTTGAATATAAAACAAAAGTTAGAAACAATTAATCGAGGTTTGTTAAAAAAAAAGGAATGTTGAATAAATTCTGTTACAGGTTAAATTTACTCATCATTAGAAATAAAATTACAAAAAATAGTTAGCTAAACTATCAACTCATTATAACTTACCATTGTTATTACTAAATGTGAGGTTTAGACTCTTTGTAACGATATAAACAAAAACTTATCGATTATTTTTAAAAATATTCACACGTGATATTGCTTGAATTTTGCATATGTATCAAACCGCTCACATTGGCGAAGCTCTGAAAAAGGAATTTCCATTCACTCAGCATGCTGGGTGCAATTTTATTCGTTCTCTACGCTATCTTTGCCATAACTGAGGCCATTAAGTATATTAGACCGAAGTTTACAACCTTCCGTCGCTCACATCTTTGCTACAGCCATGATGTTTGAATTGACATTTTCTCCCACAAACACAACCTGAATGTGGGCCAGTTATCCTAAAGGGAATGGTATTTTTTTCTGTAAGAAGCAAATATTATATAACTTAGAGAAAAATTTTTTATGTATATTTAAATATGTTTATAACAACAAAAGTTAGCAACAGTTAATCGGGATGTGTTAAAGCAAGATGAATACTGCGGAATAAATTTACTCTACATTAGAAGCAAATTAACAATAAATAGTTAATTAAACTATCAATTCATTATAACTTATCACTATTATTAATAAATGTGAGATTTAGACTTTTTGTAACAAAATAAATAAAAACTATTACATTATTTTTAAAAAAATTCTCAAATGATATTGCTTGGATTTTTTGTATCAGATCTGCCATTCAAAAACATCCATAATTGTGATTATTTCTCATAATCTACCAATAAGCAAATGAAACAGTACGTAATTCCCATAAAAGACTCAAATTATTCTTACAGATCCTAACTATAATTCAATTTTTTTTCTTTCTTATGCATTCCCACTTCTAAAAAATAACTTATTGCCTGACAATGAGATTGTAATCTAAGCCACACAGGGCGAAAGATTTTCGAAATCATTCCTAAAGTCTTAAAAAACCAAGGATTTTCATCTAGTTTACAAGTAGTCATAGTTCATTCCCAACAGATTTCAAAATATTCAAACTATCAGAAGATGATCTCTGTTCCTGTGGAACCATTCCGCTATGAAACAACAAACTGGAGAACCGTTACACTAGGGAACCATAAACTGGAGAACCATTACACTATGGAACCATAAACTGCACAACCATTACACTATGGAACCATAAACTGCACAACCATTCAAACTACTTCCATTTCACTTATCCTCTTGCAGAACCATCCTCATCAGTAGACCAAGGCTGTCTGATGAAGGCAGATTTCAAGATAGAAAATGCTTTCTTTTTGTGGGGTAGGGTTATCAACTCTACGCCCAGTGCTCTACAGTCCTTTTAGACAGGGACCTACGGTTTAATGGATTCCAAACCACTACAAACATTCATGGGGCTGCTGGGACTCAAATCAGGAACCTGTAGCACAGAGCGCTAGTCACCCTGCCATCAGGCCCTTCTTACAGAATCATGGTTCCATAAAATCCCTTCTTTAGTTTTTTTCATTAGTCGTATAAAAATACAATTTAAACTAGATAAGAAGGAAAATCCTCAAATTAAAGAACTTTACAGGAGAAAATGGACATTTAACCATCCTAAGAAATCATTACCCCTGAAATACAAACTGAATTCTCTGCGCCCAATCTATCACTTTCAATAAAAGTTATTCAACCATATAATAAAAGCAGTCATAATATTTTGTTTCCCATGCTATACCTTTTTTTATCACAAGTTTATCACCCTTATTTATTCCTTCTATATACAGCTATATAGTTATTGTTATATTTCATATATATTTTACTTTTTCTGTATTATAGTCCATTATACTCAGATTTTATTTAATTGTAAGTTTTTCATTTTATTATTATTATTATTATTATTGCACCCTAACCGTTTTATAACTGGCAAGGGGCTATTTAGCACTAGGCACAGGGGGATGAGTAGGGTAAAGTAAACTATTATTCAATATATAATTTATTAAAACGATATGGAGAAATTTAAAATTATTTTAAATGATGACTTAATAAAAAAAATTACATTTTTAATTTTTTTTATGATAACTTATTCATTTTATGGAAGGTATAACGATTTGACTGGCATTAAAAAAAGTTTTTAACTTTAGCGCTAAAAATATTATCTAATAAAAACTATGTTGATTACACTACAAAAAATGTAAAATTGTTATTAAAGTGTATTTTCTTTAAATAAAATTGTATATCATTAAATACAGGGTGGTTATAATTAAAGTCCCACTGAAAATGCTTGAAGAAGGGACAATCACAATGAGTAAATTTGAACTGAAGATACTTGAAGAAGGGGAAATAGTATGTCGTAAAAAAAAGTTCCACAGATTTTTCCCATTCCTATTTTGTATGTCCTTGCCGTGGTAGATGGGTTTTCCATTAACAGAGTCACAACTGTTGAATGACTTGGAAGTCATCCTTTTTTCCGTCAAAAACCAAAACAATCAAGTACACTGAACATTACAGTTGGTTTAATGTGCAACTCATACCAAATACGTTGTGTTTTCTATTCAAAATATCACTGACAGCCGAAATCACTTTCTTTATGCCACTTATAGTGCCAACATCTTCAGTTCAAATCTGAACTCATTGTGAGGAGTGTTTCTTTTTTACAGCATTTTCAAAGTGGCCCTTTAATTATAAACACCCTGTACTTTAAAAAATTTGAACTCATTGTGAGGAGTGTTTCTTTTTTACAGCATTTTCAAAGTGGCCCTTTAATTATAACCACCCTGTACTCTAAAAATGTAAAGTTTTTAAGCTTAATATATAATAAATAATATTTAATATTGTTAAAGAACATTTCTGAGTTTCTTGTGGCCTTTTATGTTCCTTTCTGAAAATATTCCAGTAAACAATCACCCCCACAAAAAAAAAACAATAAAGATAATAATAATAGTAACAATGATCCAGTATATTCTAAACTATGTTTTCTAAAACAATTTTTATCTTTTAATTCAGTTTTTACATTCAAGAACCTGTAACATTCATAATGAATAAATTACGAAAATCCTATTAAAGTTTCTTTATTAAAGAAGAGAGATTTTTGTACTTATAAAAGCTATTAAATAGCACATCATTTTTTAAGCCTTCCTAAACTGTGTAATGCAATTAGTACAGAAATTTAGATAAAGAATTCAATAAAATACATCTTGTGAAGATGCATTCAAGAAAAAAAATTTTGACAAATAATTTTCCAGCTAGAATGAAAACAAAAGGATTAAAAAAATTTACAAGAATGTAAGACAACACATGAAGAAATACGTTATGTTCTTTATAAAAGAAGAAAAGGATTATTATAGGGGAAATAAATGAGGGAAATATTTTTTGTTCTCTTTTATTAGACTTTGGTTGTTGTTTATGAATTAGTATACGCTCAGATGAAAAAGCCTAATTACGGAATGGTTCACAAATCTGAAAGATTCAATGGAAAACTATATACTATTTTAGAAAAGATATAAAAAATTCTGTAATAGTGGATTATTTTTCAATTCCTTCCATTAGCTCACACTCTCCCTATATATATCTTGTTCAAATTTTCAATCGTTAATAAAATACTTTTTATTCATCCACTCAAATTCAAATACATTTTTCTTGAACTTGTAGTGGATGACACTGATGTTAATACAGTATTTTTGAATATTAATCCATTAATTAAATTTAATTAGTTAATTTTATTTTTTTTAGATTTAAGTCGCATATATCTATCAATAGATGACGGCAGATAAACTTAAAAAATGAATGAAAATTATTTATAAAGGACTTTCTGCAATAGAGTGAAAAAAAAAGTAGGAATTGACTTTTAAAATAATTTTTAATGTTATTTGTTATTTTGTGTCAGTGGCCAAAAATAATAGATTTGTAGTAAATTCAGTGTTACCCTGTTTGGAATTGACCTACTAAAATCACTAGAGGAGGTATACCTTTTATAGATTTCTTTTTCAAAAGAGGGAAGGAATTAAGAGAAGCGGAATCTCCCCTCTCCCCTACCTGATGGATTTTCTTAAAGGGAGGTTTTGGAGACGAAAAAGAGATTTCTGCGACGAGTTGACAAGAAGTGTTGTTTTTCTTTTTTTTTCAAAGTGACTGAACAGGCCGGAATTTCCGCCTGTTTTCAAAGTGAGCCCCTTGTGGTTTCGTGTATCACGTAGTTTGATAACTAAGGTCTGCCGAAAGACAGAATGCCTTAGATTCGTCATAGAATCGAAAGCTCTGTCTTTGGAGTGAACTGCACGTGCGAATCAAATTTAATTCTCTATTTTTCGTTTTTTGTAAATTATAAATTGTAATAAATACAGTTCTGTATATATATATATAATGTATAATGCTTGTAAATAAAAGTTAAAATGTTCACATGCACCTGAAAGTGGCTCTCCTCTTGAAGCTAAAGGTATAGTATAGGACGAGACGTTACAGAATCAAAATGAAAAGTCATTACCATTGCTCGATATGCGATGTTGTAAACAAAGCAAGTATTTTTTTATTTTTAAATATTTTGCTGAATCTCTTTATTTTGATCAAATTAATTAAAATTCAATAAATAATTTTAAAGTTAGCATATTTAAGTTTAAGTTCTATTGTATTCGACTAATAGTATCAAATATTTTCACATTATTGATTAAAAATTTAATATTAATTTTCCTAATTTCTGAATTTAGACAGTGTTTGCCAGCTGCATTAGAACAAAAAAATTCTGAATTTTATAAAATATCAAAAAAACAAAACAAAAAAAAACCAATCATACATTTTCCTAGAAATTTAATAGAAAAATGTTTTATGAATTTGTTTAAGATAAAATAATTAATAGATTTCTTTTGAATTTTATTTCCATAAATGAATAAATTACTTCAATATCTATTTTTGATTTTCTACATGACATCTCTTAAATATTTGTTATAATAAAAATACGTAAATACCCTAAGAAAGATTAAACGCCTCTTCCTGTAATAAATAATTATATAAATCTAATTCTATTCAATGGAAATTTAGAGAAAACTGATGTTATTACCAAGGCTACCATAGGAAAGAAAGTTAATTAATGTAAAATCTTAACCACAACCAGAGAAAAAATGAAAGAAGACGGGAGAAAATAAATTAAAGAAAAAACGTAATTGTCATTTATGAATAAACCAGCATATTATTAATTCACTAATCCGCTATTTAAAAATAAATTAAGAAAGCCCCTTTATAAAACAGAATTAATAAAGACTAATCTTCATATTTTAATGATGTCAGAGTTATTAATTCTTTAGATAAAAAATTTTTACTTTTGTAATGCTTTTAATAAGCTTTTCTTACTCAGAATTATATTTAACAATTGCGCAAAATTTTGTACAGGTTTGGCATGTCATTTTAAACGTTTTGCAAATCTTATTAATTCTTCTCAAAATAAGGATTTTATTTATAGGTTAATACTTGTGCTTGTGTATGTTTATAAAGATGTATATGCATATGTACGTCTACATATGTATTTCTTTATGAGTAGTAATGTACTGGTATGAGTAAAGATGTGCACTTAAATATATATATGTATAATACATATAATATATAATGTACATATATAATATAGATGTGCATTAAATATACATATATATCATATGTATCATATATATCAACTACAACTGCATATTTACTTACGTATGTATGCATGCATTTGTAAGTGAGTATGTATTTGTGTGTTTACCCATGTTTCAACATACATAAACGAATTAGTGTTTCTACATGTATGTTTGCATGATTATATGTTAATGTGTATATCTATATGCATGCCTATACGTATATGCGCATATGTTTATGTGTGTGTGAATGAGTATATATATATGCATTTATTTTAAAGTATAGATACATGTAGATTAGTCATTGTGTTTGTTGTGTGTGGATATGTATGATTGTATGTTTGTGCTCGAGCACAAACGTTTGTGCATATATGTATGTACGCGTGTATGTATCTGGATTCGTATGTGGGAAAGCATGTGGGTGCACGTATGTATAGGTAAATAAATGTACGTATGTGTACCTGTGTACATGAATGTATATGTATTTGCGTGCGTTGCAATGCATACATGTGCATGTACATACAATGTACATATGTATGTATATGCATGTGTATATTCATGTACATGTAGTGGCGCATGTGCATGTGTATATTCATGTAGTGTTTGCGTATGTGCAAGTGATTCACGTAGTTGCCTATGCACATGCGCATGTGTACATATGTGATATGTGCATGCGTTAATGCATGTTCATGTGTCTGTATGCGTATTCATGTACATCAGTGTTCATGTATATGCATAGGTGTGTGTGCATGCACATGGGCATGGATATGCATAGGTGTGCGTGCATGCATGCATGTGCATGTGTATGTGCATGTGTATATATATGTGCGCGTCTGTGCATGTGTTTGTATTTGTGCATGTGCATATAGGTATATATATGCATATGCATGCATTAGTTTTATGTGCATGCTTGTGTGTGAATGTATATAAATGTATGTGAGTGTGCGTGCGTAAATATCTGTGTTAGTATAAGTATTTCTGTGTACATGCACGAATATATGAGCATTGAACGTACGAAAATACACACATAAATTTCTACATACTTTGGTAAATCATGCAATTCACGCATATATATATTTGCATTTTATTTATAAACACGGCCATATAAAAAATATGTATCTACGCACATATAAACATATATAGTTACACAAAAGCATACACATTAAGGCATACATACACATGCTGATGCCCGTACACAAGCATACATATCTGCAGGAAAAATATACATGCGCCCGCATGCAGGTACACATACATAAAAATGCATATGCCCCTACACTATATATATATATATATATAAATGCATGTACATATACACATGTGCACCCATGTACATACACAAATAAACACATGCTCATGTGCATACACATATATCAAAATGCACATGCAGATATATATATGCATAAACATCATGCCTCAACATGCAGACATATAAGCTGACATATTCATGTGCATGTATTCATGCATAATGAATACATGCACACATGCACATGAATAGACTCATGCATATACATACACATGCGCAAGCACATTGCACACTCATGCTCACATGCACATGAATAGACTCATGCATGCACATACACATGAATAGATACTCATGCACAAGCATATACATACAAATGCGCAAACACATTACACACCCATACACATGCACATTTATACAGATGCACATGAACATGAATAACATGCTTGCTCATACACATGCCCATATATGCTTACGCAAGCACACACACACATATATATATATATATATGTATAAATACATGCATATACCATGCGTGCACACATGAACATGAATATATTCATGCATATGCATACACATGGGCATACATGCACCTATATGCATACACACACATACATATACATACATATATATATACATATCCATACATATGTGCACACACATCCGAATCCAGATACATATGCACATCCGTACACTTTTATCTACATACACAGTCAAGCACAAACTTAACAGGCAAATGTAAAACATAACAGACAAGCATACAGATCCACATAAATCATATGATATATAAACTATAAACTAATCGCTATACACAATCAGATACATTTGTGATTGTGTATGATTTTACAAACACAAATCTACATGCATGCGTCTACACACACAAACAAACAAATATATACGCACGCATATACACTCATTCACACACAAAAATAAATACGCATTTATATATATACACGTAAACGTGCACTTACATAAAACTGGCATTTATGTTTGCAAATTAGTTATAATCTTTTATTCACGCAAATTTTTATAACCTAACATTTATATATAAATATTTATATATAATAAAAAATCTACTTTCTTAAATTAATTAAATGCTATGATTCTTGCTTCTTCTATACCCTACACCACGACACTGTGCTAAATTTTCCAACAATACAAACATATATACACACAAACATACATATAGAAACACTAATTCTCATATGTATATAAAACAACGGGTTAATCTACAAATACCTACACTCTTACAAATGCATGCATATATACGTAAGTAAATATGCAGTTGTAGTTGAGAATACATGTGTATTTAAGTATACTTCTTTATCCATACCAGTACATCACTACTCTAAAAAAATACATATGTAGACGTACATATGCACATACGTCTTTATAATCAAACACGTACAAGTATTAATCCATAAAAGAAATGTTAATTTTGAAAATAATTGATAATAATAATAAGTAAGTAATAATTGAATAATTTGATTTGCAAAAGATTTAAAAGGACTTACCAAACCTATATTGCACAATAACAACAGATATATAATTGTAAAATTTAAAAAAATTTAAATTCAATATAAAAGTTTTAAAAATTAATTTATTACTTCTGTCAATTTGTTTCTAGTTTTTACTTCTTAACTCTGTATCAAATTTAAAAATACAAATAATTATAACCAATATTATGATGAACAGCTGCAAATTTAGTGTAAAAATACTTATTTTATAACAATTTTTATTTTTTTACTTTTTTACAATGGAAAATTAATAATTTATATTTAGTTAATTTTCTCTTGAAACAAGATGTCTTTCTATGAAAATAATATCAATATGCTGCATCCCATCTCTTGCAATTAGTAAATGCCTCTTGTAATCTACTCTTGCAATTAGTAAATGCCACATTTCGCCGCAAATGTAGCCTTTACTAATGCCACATTTAATGTGTGTTCTTTGCTCAACTAGTTCAGACATTTCAAAAATCGATTGAAGAGACATTTCAAAAATCGCCGGAATCAGTTTTAACGTCTCCCAAATCCAAGCATAACTCAAACACTAATGAATATTTTGACGTCAAATTCCATACAGATGTCAAGGACAGTGGCAAAAATATAAAAAAAACCCATTGAAATTCCATAATTTCTGGGAATTTTAAATTGAAAATTGGTCTCACTTTTTGGACATAGCAGTATTCCAACATAAAATACTAATAAACAATTTCACTACATTCAGCAGGTATCAGAAATCTCAAAATTTCATGGTTTGAAACATCGTTTAAATTTTTCATCATTTTTTTTTATCTTTTAATATTTTTTATCATTGGCTTTTTTATATGTCAGCCATTTTACAGATCGTTTCAATACTTAGAACACGCATTTTGTTTAATATAAAACGCTTTGAAAGATCTTGCTTTTTGTTCCACTTCTTACTATGATCGAAGGATTCCTCCGTATTTTTTAGTTTTTTTCGACTGCCAATTACGTTGAGATTAACTCATGGAGCTCAGTACGTTCCACTTGAAATAGAAATCTTACTACGGGATCCAATCGATAAAATCGGTTCGAATTTCTATCATATTAAAACGTCGTTGTTTTGCATATTACTTTACAGGTCCCAGCAGAGGAATGTTAAAGTCATAATATTTTTTTTCTCTCAGCTTATCGTAAAAAGAGAAATTGGATAAATTGAGGACATTAAAATCGAGATTCGAATATTAAATTGAATCAGAATCAATTTCATAATATTAAATTTAACAGTTATACAAATCAGGTGATTTAATAAATGAGAAAAAGTTGTTAAAATCTTTAAAAATTATATATATATATATCGCAAAAAGCACTTTATTTTGTATTGCATGCGATTGGAGAATAAAGATGGAATACAAAACAGAAAAACAGAATAAAACTGTAATTCATAACAACAACAAATTAATGAAGTATTCCAAATTTTACAATAAATGTTATCGCATACAATACCCAAAAGAATATATCAAAGTTTGAACATTCTAGGCATAAATGAAGAATGAAGTATTCCAAATACAATAAGAAGCACTATACAGCTCAATACGCATGAGAAAATGCCAAAAAGTGACAAATATAAAACTTCAAAAAAGAAGGAATTCATCAATGCACTACGAGTACTTATAGCCATTAGATATACAAATGTTTAAAATCCCAAGCCAAAACGTGAAAAGTGCTTCAAAACTATACTACAAAACACTTCAAACAAAAACCGAATTCTCCAGAAAATGTTTGTGGATTAACGTTATTGATGAATCATTTCAAGAGTTAAGGCCCAAACTACCATTTTCCCGCGAAAATGTGCAAATTTTGAATGGAGCTTTATTTGCTTGCTGCACTTTTTGGATTGCGCCACGAACCCCTAACCAGGACAACATCATCTTCACACATGATAATAATTACATAAAAACTGTAACTGCATAAAGAAAAAAGAAAATTAGTCACTGGATGCCAATTGCATCAAGGGGCCTGTTGGCCGAGTACTAGCGCTTCGGCGATTTGTACCACGAGTTCGAGTCCCGGCGGTACCATGGATATTTGTAGTTAAACTTTAAACTCTTGCTCCCGGTCTGTTTCGCCAAAGTGGGCACAAGATGACCGTAGAGTCACAAACCAAACCAACTGCATCAACTCTCTAGCCCGTCAATATCTGTTGTATAAGTTTTCTTCATTCATTAAAGAACAACATAGGAAATAATCTTTGTCCCTCTAAGAGTTCTGATTGCACAAAGGACTATTATATATACCAATGGTGTGCAGATATATACCAATGGTGTCCAGTATCCAGGCGGAAGGCCGCTACTGCGATGGATCTAGGGTAGTCTGGTTTTTTTTTACAAATCGAGTTCTTCCACTTCATTTCTTAGTTTATTCTAATAATTTGATGCCATAATTTATGAATTAATTAAGATATAATTAATGAATGAAAAATTATATAAAAGCACAATATTTAAAATAAACCAAAAAAAAATGTTAGAATCTTCATGTACGAATTTCTGGCGGAGTTTTTTTAGTCACTGCCTCCGAGGAAAAGTAATGTCAATGGTGATTGACCAACATCATTCAAACTGCTAGTGGTAATTTTCTAGACAGCATGCAAATACTGGGAATTTAGCATTCTTCCCGGAAAAATTCCTTTTTTTTTTTTTTTTCATAATTTTGTTTAAAAACATCTTTGCCATTGTTTTATGAAAAATAAGTAAATAAAAGAATTTACTAATTTTTGGTTCTTTTGTAAAAATATCCAAATAATAAAAATGTAATTTCGCATAACAGGAAAAAACAATCGCGCATTTTCAGAAAATGTCACATAGCTCATCTCACCAGGAACGACAAAATGTATTACTTTTAAGTAACAAACTGACAACATTGAACTACTTTAGTGCCTCGTAAAAACAATTTTCATCCATTAGTTTGCAGTTAATTGAAAAGAAAATTTAATTAGCAGCCTTTTTTCTTTTTCACCCTTAATACTCCTTGAGGTGAATTGTTTACTGTTTAGTTAAGGAAAATATTTTTTTTTTTTAAAGAGCTGACTTAGACACAGTATTTAGTCTGCACTTGCAAAGATATATCCTATTGATACATTTTTAAACTAAAGCTTAAATGTGGAATGTATAATCATTTCTTCAAAAAAAAAAAAAAATAAGGATTATTCAACTTGAAATAGTGATTTAATTTTTTTACCTGAACAATGATTTTTTTCACGTACTGGTAAGTCTTACTGATAAAATTCTTTTGGTGTAATAAAGGATTTCTTTAACTTACAGTGTTCATAACAAGAGAATTGTATTTTAAATAGTAAATTCCATTATTAAGATATTTATGTTCATACAAAAGTTAATATAAAAAAAAAAGGAATAATATGATTCAGTGTTCGCAATTTCAAAAAAATATTTATATAAATAAACATTAAATAAATGTTATTCTGTCCATTAATATGAATTATGAAAAACGGACGTGCATTTAATTAAAAAATTCACGCATAAATACAATCAATGAGCTAATTAAATTTTCTTTTCAATTAACTGCAAACTAATGGATGAAAATTGTTTTTAAATGGATGAAAATTGTTTTTACGAGGCACTAAAGTAGTTCAATGTTGTTAGTTTGTTACTTAAAAGTAATACGTTTTTGTCGTTCCTGGTGAGTTGAGCTATGTGGCATTTTAATAAAATTTAATATTGCAAAATGTTATTTTTTTTTATTATTTGGCATTTGTATCTTGTTAATATTTTTGAAAATAATAATTATAAATATTTTTGAATTTCTTAAATTTGTCAAAATGTAAAATATAATAATAAATAATAATAATTTTTTTCCTTAAATTTAATTTAAATAAAATATAACTAGTTCCTAATTGTGAATTTTAAGCTTTTTAATAAATAAAATGACAGAGTATATATGCTAAAACAATTCTTGTATACTTATCTAAAGCCTACAGTTGAAAATATAGGGGTTTTTTTTTTCCAAAAAAGGATCATAATTATCACATGGTTTTCAGTTAAAATTAATTTTAGGTAGAGCATTTTATTTATTTTTAAAATTTATTTTGAATTATTGCTTATTTTACAACTACTTCTTTCTTTTTACTTATTACATATGAGAATTAATAATTTATATTTAATCATTTTTTTCTCTTGGAAGCAACATATCTTTCTATATCACTATATTGGATACCATGCTCCTTAATTTACTTTTGCACGTGTTGAATGCCACATTATAAATCATTTCGCTAATATTATCTTTTGATTTATAAATAATATCTTTTGATTTATAATTTATCTTTTGATTGTTATCTTAAATTTTATTGAAAAATATGCCGTGGTTACTGTTTATATATATATATAACAGGTGGGCTGAACAGTTCGTAGGCTGACGCATAGATGGCGATGCTAGTATTAAATCCATATGATTTTTAGTTAGCCTAATCTTCAAAGACATGTGTATAAATTTGAACAGCTGTCAAATTTATACACGTGTCTTTTGAAGATTAGGGCAACCTAAAAACTCATATGGATTTAATACTAGTAGTGCCATCTATGTGCCAGCCTACGAACGTTTCAGCCCACCTGTTACTTCAGCATAAAATATCAATTTCCAATTTGATTACACTAAGGCGATATCAGATATCTCAAAATTTAAAGATGTGACGACTTCTTTTATATTTTTTATCTTTGTTTTTTTTTTTAATCTTTTATAATTTTTTATCATTGGCCTTATCATATGTCAGCAAGTTTAGAGATCGTTCGTTTCAATACTTAGGACATTCATTTTATTCAGTATAAAACACTTCAAAAAAATTTGCTTTTAGTTCTACTTCTTTCTAAGATCGAAGGATTCCTCCATATTTTTTTAGTGTTGTCGACTACCAATTAGGTTGAGATTAACTCGTGGAGCTCGGTACGTTTCACTCGAAATAGAAATCTCGGTAAGGGTTCCAATCGATAATACCGGTGTATTCGAATTTCTTTAATATAGAAACGGAGTTGTTTTGCATATTCCTTTACAGATTCCAGAACAAGAATGTTGGACTCAAAACGTTTTTTTTTTTCCCTCAGCTTTTTTTTTTTTCCCTCAGTTTCCCTCGGCTTATCTTAAAAAGAAATTGGATTGGGATTTAATCGATAACATCTGTTTTTCGAATTTCTATCATTTGAAATGGCGTTGTTTTTGCATATTCCTTTACTGATCACAGCAGACGAATTTTGAACTCATGAAATTGTGATGCTCAGCTTATTATAAAAGAGAAATTCGATCAATTCATGACATTAAAATCGAAATTCGAATGCTAACTTGAATTAGAATAAAATTCATAATATTAAATTTAACGACTATTCAAATCGAGTAATGCAATGTGCAGGTTGGGCTACCAAATACTAACTGGGTGAGGTTGGGTTGAGATACTTAAGACACATATTGAGAACTCGCAGCTTTATTTGTACACGCACAAACACCACACACATACAATTACAGACTGACATCATTTAACGACATTTTGAATTTAAAGAATTCTATTTCAATGCAGCTGGCAAACACTCAGACAGGTTGGTCTTGGATGCCTTAAGGAAGCGCTGCACAGACGTTACTCACTTTGTATTACCCAGGGGGCGCGTGTAACTTGAAGATACGGACGCGGAGTAACAATGCCCCCGCAACGCTCTTCGATCCTATTAGGACCGGGACTTACGGTTTAAAGTGGATTCCGAACCACTACAAACATCCCTTTCACCGCCGGTATTCGAACTCGAAACCGAACCGAGCGCCAGACACTCGGCCATTCAGGCCCTACATTTAAATACATATAATTGAAGATTCATGGAAGGAATACCACTTCAAAGTCGCGAACCCATCCCACAGGTACGCGCACAGTGTGACAAAGGTAATTCCTCTTCGGGTGAGAGTCTGTAGGCCAACTAATGCCGGGATGCATTAAATATATTTACTATAGGGATGGAGTCTTTCAACTAAACGTTTCTCTGCGGGCGAGCAGGTTATGCTGTACTTCCTCCTCTCGGGTGAGAAACTCAAGGTTTACTGACCATTTTTCCTCAACGCCACAGGGGCGTAATTGCAAATGCGTAGGAGAAAGCATGGTTACAGTAATTTAATAAATGAAAAAAAAAAAAAATTATTTCAATTTTTAAAAATTATATAAAAGCACAAAATTTAAAATAAACCAAAAAAAATTTAAAATCTTTCAAGTATGAATTTGGGGGTGTCCTTTTCGGTCAGTGCTTTCGATAACAAAGAGTGTCAATGGTAATGGACCTGCATTATTCAAGTTGCTAGTGGGTGTTTTCTAGACAACATTTGCAAGTTGGGATTTTAGCATTTATAGCAAAATTCCGTTTTTTCAAAATTTTGCTCAAAAACTCCTTGCCTTGGATATTTTTATTAAAAAAATATCAAAAAATAGAAAAAACTTCAAAAGCTAGGAAAAAAACTCTCACCATGGAAAAACAACATTGTATTTTTAGAAAAAAATCACATAGCACAACTGTCAACTCACCAGCGACAGCAAAAATGTATTACTTTTAAGTAACACACTGACAACGTTGAATTACTTTAGTGCCTCGTAAAAATAATTTTCATCCATTAGTTTGCAGCTAATTGAAAAGAAGGTTTAATTAGCAGCCTTTTTTTTTTTATCCTGAATACTCCTTGGGGTAAATTGTTTACTGTTTAGTCAAAGGAATTTTTTTTTTAAGATTTGAGTCAGACACGGTAGTTAGTCTGCACTTGTAAAGATATATCTAATTGATATATTTTCTACATTTAAAATAAAGTTTAAATGTTAAATGTGTAATCATTTTTTAAAAGGCAATGAGGATTATTGAGGATGTGGATTATTACAATGAAGATTATTTATATGAGGATTATTACAATGAAGATTATTTATATGAGGATTATTAAACTTCTAATAATGATTCAATTTTTTTTTCTTGAAAAATAATTTTTTTTCACGTGCTGGTAAGTTTCACTGATAAAAGTTTTCTGATATCTAAAAGATTTCTTTAACTTGCAGGTTTTATAGCAAATGAATTTTATTTTAATAGCAAATTCCACTATTAAAATATTTCTATTCATTAGATGTTCAAATATAAAAAATTTTATTATGTGATTTAATATTTTCAATTTCAAAAAAAATTTTCTGTATAAATAAACATTAAAAAAAATGATATTCTAGCCATTAATAACAATTATAAAAAGCAATCATGCATTTAATTCAAAAATTCACACACAAATACAATCAATGTGTTTGGGGATAATAATTATATTTAATATTGCAAAACATTATTTTTATATTTTTATTTGATATTTGTACCTTATTAATAGTTTTAAAAATAAATTTTATAGATATTTTTGAGTTAGTTTAATTCCATGAAATATAATTAGTCCCTAAATGTGAATTTTTTGAGCTTTTTTAATCTGAATTTTTAATATATATATTAAAATTCAGTTTCCATAGAACTTATTATTATCAGGAAACCTAGAATTTTATTAATAACATACATTAATTATTTTGGAATAATCATGGCATTTGAAATAATGCTTAATTGTTATTATATCTAAAATAATATATATAATAAATAATATATTATTTTATGGATATTATTTTATATATAAATAATATTCATAAATATATATATAATTAGTTCCTAATTTGAATTTTTAAGCTTTTTAATAAATAAAATGAAAAATGATACATGATAAGCCAATTTATGCACGCTAATCTAATACCTACAGTTGAAAATATAATGTTTTTCAAAAAGAATCAGAATTCTCTAATTGGTGTACATGAATTCATTAAATGTAACATATAAAAAATGGAAATTGGTGATACAATATTTTCAAATTCAAAATAATTATTTTTATAAATAAACATTAAAAAAATTAAATTCTGCCCATTAATACCAATTATAAAAACTGAACATGCATTTAATTCAAAAATTCAATGAGTTTGGTGATAATAATTAAATTTAATATTTTTAAAATGTTATTTTTTTTATTATTATTATTTAACATTTGTATCTTATTAATATTTTTTTAAAATAATACTTATTTTTTTGTAAGTATTTTTTTAATTCCTTAAATTCGATAAAATATATTTAGTTCCTAAGTGTGACTTTTTAAGCTTATTTAATAATTAGAATGACAAAATATATATGTTTTGACAATTCATGCACCCTAATCTAAAACTTACTGTTGAAAATATAATTTTTTTTTCAAAAAGAATCATAATCCTCAAATTAGTATAGATGGTTTTAAGTTAAAATTTAACATAAGGTAATGTATTTTACTTATTTTTAAAATTTAATTTAAGTTAATGTATTTTACTTATTTTTAAAATTTATTTTTAAGGTATTGCTTATATTTATAACTATTTCTTCCCTTTTACTTATTAAATCGACAATTAATTATCTATATTTAATTATTTTCCTCTTGAAAACAAAATATTTTTCTATATCACTATGTTGCATCCCATGCTCCTTTATTTACTATATTATATATATATACATAACAAAATATTTTTCTATATCATATATATACATATATATGCTATTATATATATATATATATATATATATATATATATATATATATATATATATGTGTGTGTGTGTGTGTGTGTGTGTGTGTGTGTGTGTGTGTGTGTGTGTGTGTGTGTGTGTGTGTGTGTGTGTGTGTGTGTGTGTGTGTGTGCATTTCAACATAACGTGCTAACTAATAATTTTATTACATTCAGCCGGTATCAGATATCTCAACATTTAACAATTTCCCGACTTCTTTTAGAATTTTTATCATCATATCTTTTTTTTTCATTGTCCTTTTCAAATTTCAGCAAGTTTGCAGATTCTTTCAATACTTAGAACAATCATTTTATTCAGTATAAGACTCTTCAAATGAATTGCTCTTTGTTCCACTTCCTCCTATATTCGTAGAATTCCTCAGTTTTTTTTTATTCCACTACCAATTACATTGAGATTAACTCGTGGAACTAATCGATAATACCTGCCTTTTGAATTTCTATCATATTGAAACGACGCTATTTTTTGCATATTCTTTTAACTGATCTCAGCAGAGGAACGTCGAACTAATGTCATTATTTTTCTCAGCTTATTATAAAAGAGAAATTGGATAAATTCATGACATTAAAAATCGAGACTCGAATATGAAATTGAATCAGAATCATATTCAAACTATTAAATTTGATGATTATTCGAATTGAGTGATTTAATAAATGAGAAAAACAAATGTATAAAAATCTTCCAAAATTATATAAAGAAATTTAAAATAAACTAAAAATGTTAAAATCGTCATGTACGAACTTCTGTTGGTGTTTTTTTTGTCAGTATAAAAGTAGTAGTAGCAGCAGCAGCAGAATAAAATCAGTAGCAGTGTCGATGGTGATGGGAGAGCGTCATTCAAGCTACTAGATGGAATTGTCTAGACAATAAGCAAATGCTTGGAATTTGACATTTAAAGTTTTTCGGGAAAAATTCCGTTTATATATAAATTTATTTAAAATAATCGTTGCTATTTTTTTATTAAAAATAAATAATCAAAAGTATTTCGTAATTTTTAATTCTTTATAAAAATAGATAAAAAATAAAAACAATTTTCTCAAGCTACGAAAAACTGACTCCTCATGGGGAAAACGATCATGCACATTTAGAAAATGTCACATAACTCAACTGTCTACTTACCAACAACAGCAAAAATATAATAGTTTTAAGTGACAAACTGACAACGTCGAACTACTTAAGTTTCGCGAAAAAAATAATTCTCATCCATTAGTTTACTGCTAATTGAAAAGAAAGGTTAATTAGCAGCCTTTTCTTTTTACCCTTAATACTCCTTGGGGTAAAATGTTTACTGTTTAGTCAAGGGAATTTTTTTTTTTTTTTTTTAAAGATTTGACTGAAACACAGCAGTTAGTCTGCACTTGCAAAGATCTTATTGACACATTTTCTACATTTAAACTGAAATTTAAATGTGGATTTTTTAAAAGATAATAAGGATTATTCAACTTCAAATAGTGATTTACTTTTTTTTTTTTTTTGAAGAATGATTTTTTTTTTTTGAAGAATGATTTTTTTTCAAGTGCTGGTAAGACTCACTGATGAAATTTCTCTATTTATTAAAAGATTTCTTTAACTGGCAGTGTTTATAACAAGAGAATTGTATTTTAAATAGCAAATACGACAATTAAGATATTTCTTTTCATTAAAAATTAAATGTGGAAAAAGTGGAATATTGTGATTCAATATTTTCAGTTTCAAAAAATTATTTATATAAATAAACGTTAAAAAATAATATTCTAACCATAAATACCAAATATAAAAACGCACAAGCAATTAATTCGCAATTCACGCATAAATACGATCAATGAGTTTGATGATAATAATTAAATTTAATATTGCATTGTTTATTATTATTATTATTAGACATTTGTATCTTGTTAACATTTTTAAGTAATATTTATAAATATTTTTTTGAATTCCTTAAATTAAATAAAATATAATTAATTCCTAAATGTGAATTTTTAAGCTTTTCAATAAATAAAATTTCAAAGTATACATGTTAAGACAATTCATTCCTAATCTAAAATCTACAGTTGAAAATATAATTTTTTTTCAAAAAGAACCATAATCCTCACACTGGAGTTACAGTTTTTAGTTAAAATTTAATTTAAGGTATTGTATTTTATGTGTTTTTAATATTTATTTTAAAGTATTGCTTATTTTATAACTACTTCTATCTTTTTACTTATTACACTCGAGAATTAAGAATTTATATTTAATCATTTTTCTCTTAAAAATAAATCATCTTTCTATATCACTACGCTGCCTCCTAGGATTTTTAGTCTTATCTTGCACTTAAAGCCACATTGAATGCCACATTGTGAACCATTTTGCTTTTTACATTAAGAAAATATCTAATAATATCTTTTGATGTAAATTGAAAACATCTAAACAAATTTTAAATTTATTGTAAAAATATGCCATGGTTACTGTCATATTTATATACATATGTATGTGCATATATATATATATATATATTTCAACATAAAGAACTAACTAACAATTTTATTTCATTCAGGCAGTATCAGACAGATATCTCAAAATTGAAAGATTTTAAGTCTTCTTTTACAATTTTTTATCATTGTCCTTTTGATATGTCAGTAAGTTTGCAGAATGTTTCAATACTTAAAGAACGCATTTTATTCAGTATAACACGCTTAGAAAGATGGTTTTTTTTTTGGTTCCACTTCTTTCTATGATAGAAGAATTCTGTATTTTTAGAGTGTTCGACTACCAGTTACATTGAGATTAACTCGTGGAGCTCTGTACGTTTCATTCGAAATAGAAATCCTAGTACGGAATTCAATAGATAATACTGGTGTTTTCCAATTTCTATCATATTGAAACAGCGTTGTTTCTGCATATTCTTTTTTATCCCAGCAGAGGAATATTGAACTCAAGACATTTTTTTATCAGCTTATCATAAGAGAGAAAATCGATAAATTTATGACATTTTCTTTCTTTTTTTTTTCTAATGCAGCTGGTAAACACAGCTTGGTCTTGGATGCCTTAAGGCAAGCGCTGCACATACGTTACTCACTTTGCATTAGCCAGGGGCGCGTGTAACTTGAAGATAAGCCACGGACGCAGAGTAACAATGCCTCCGCAACGCTCTACGATCCTATTAGACTGGGACCTAAGGTTTAAAGTGGATTCTGAACCACTACAAACATCCCTGACACCGCCGGGACTCGAAGCCGAAAAGATTTATGACATTGAAATAGAGATTCAAATATTAAATTGATTCAGAATCAAATTCATAATATTAAATTTAATGGCTAATCTAAAAAAAATGAAAAATGATTTGATTGATGAGAAGGATGAGAAATGATCAGAAAAGTGATTTAATAAAAGAGAAAAAAATTATTACAGTTTTTAAAAATAAAAAATATATAGATAATTATAACCTTTAAATTAATCTTATAGTTATAAACATATTTTATGTACAAGTATTATCTTTAAAAATATAAAATTGTTTAAAATAAGCCCATCCCCCTCCACCAAAAATAAATATTAAAATCGGCATGTACGAATTTCTGACCTGGTTCTTTTCAATCAGTATAAAAGTAGCCGTATCAGTATAAATCAATAGCAACAGCAATGGTGATGGACCAGCATCACTCAAGCAATTGTTGTTGGGAATTTAGCATTTAAAGTCTTTCCGGAAGAATACCATGTTTTTATAATTTTGCTTTAAAAAATCGTTGCCCTTGTTTTATTTAAAAATAAGTAATCAAAAGCATTTCGTAATTGTATGTTCTTTGTAAAGAAAAGATCAAAAATTAAACATAATTTCTCAAATTATGAAAAACTCATTCATCATGGTGAAAACAATCATGCATTTTTAAAAAAATGTCACATAACTCAATTCTTAACTCACCAACAACAGCAAAAATAGATTACTTTTAAATAACAAACTGACAACACTGTACTACGTTATTGCCAGGTAAAAATTATTTTTATTCATTAATTTGCACCTAATTGAAAAGAACGTGTAATTAGCAGGCTTTTCTTTTTACCCTTAATGCTCTTTGAGGTAAATTGTTTACTGTTCACTAAAAGGAAAACTTTTTTTCTTCTTCTTTCTTTTAAGATTTAAAGCAGGCATAGTAGTTAGTCTGCACTTTCAAAGACATATCTTATTGACACATTTTCTATGACAGGTTTAAATGTGTAATGTGTACATGTGTAATCATTTTTTAAAAGAAAATAAGGTTTATTCAACTTTTTTTCCTGAACAGTGATTTTTTTTCGCGTGCTAGCAAGTCTCGCTGATAAAATTTTTCCGGTTACTGAAAGATTTCTCTAACTTGAAGGGTTTATAACAAGAGAAGTAAATACCAATATTTAAATATTTCTGTTCAGTAAAAGTTAAACATGAAAAAATGGATTTAATATTTTCAAATATATTCAATATTAAATAAAATTAATTTAATACGTTATGTAATTTATTAATGTTTATTAATACAATTTTTATAAATAAACATTCAAAAAATGATATTCTGCCCATTAATACCAATTATGATAAATGAACATGCATTTAATTCAAAAATTCACGCACACGTACAATCAATGAATTTATTTATTATAATTAAATTTTATATTGCATAATGTTATGTTTTTATTATTATTTAACATGTTTATCTTAATAACAGTTTTTTAAAGTAATATTTATAAATATTTTTTTTTTTAATTTCTTAAGTTCCATGAAATATAATTAGTTCCTACGGAAAATCTTTGAGCTTTTTAATCAATAAAATGATAAACTATACACACTAAAACTTTTATACGGTTATCTAATATCTACTGTTGAATGTATAGATTTTTTTTTTCAAAAAGAAACATAATCCTCACATTAGAATCCACAGTTTTAAATTAAAATTTAATTTAAGATTTTGTATTTTATTTATTTTTAAAAATTTATTTTGAGGCATTGCTTATTTTATAACTGCGTCTAACTTTTTATTTATTACAGTCGGGAATTAAGAATTTATATTTAGTCCTTTTCTCTTGAAAAGAAGGTATCTTCCTATACCACTTAGCTGCATCCCATGCTTTTTAGTCTTCTCGTGCACTTAGTGAATGCCACATTGTGAACAATTTTGCTTTTACATTGAGTAATTATTTAATAATAACTTCTGATATAAATTGAAATCACATAAACATCTCTTAAATTTTATTGTAAAAATATATATCGTGGTTACTGTTTATATATATATATATATATATTTAAACATAAAGTGTTAATTAACAATTTTATTACATTCAGCCTGTATCAAAAACGTTAAAATTTCATGATTTGACATCATCTTTTACAATTTTTTTTTAAATCATATATTTTTATAATTTTTACCCATTGGTCTTTTCATATGTTCGTTTTAATATTTAGAACACTCATTTTATTCCGTATAAAACGCTTCAAAACATTTACTTTTTGTTCTCTTCTTCCTATGATCGGGAATTTCTGTATTTTTAATATGCTTTTATTAGTTTCACTGTATGTTTGCTTTATTGGGGCCTGAATGGCCGAGTGTCTGGCGCTCTGGCGCTCAGTACCACAGGTTTCGGGTTCGAGTCCCGGCGGTGCCATGGATGTTTGTAGTGGTTCGGTATCCACTTTAAACCGTAAGTCCCGGTCTAATATGATTGCAGAGCGTTGTGGGGAATTGTTACCCCGCGTCCGGGGCTTATCTTCAAGTTACACGCGCCTCCTGGGTAATGCAAAGTGAGTAACGTCTGTGCAGCGCCTGCCTTAAGGCTTCCAAGACCAAGTTGTCTAAGTGTTTGCCAGCTGCATTAGAAAGAAAAAAAAAGTTTGTTTGTTTGTAACCGACTCTTTGGGCTCGATTTTGCCCTACTTTAAGAAATCAGATTTAGTTTAAACGTTGTAGACTTATCAAGGACCGACGACAAGAAAATATTTTGATAAGTTTATTATCTCATCATGATTAGGATCGTCAGGATGAGTGATTTTATTTTAACTTATGAAGAGCAATTTAACCCATGTAGAAGGAAAGTACCTAAGATATTCAAACCTACGTGGGACGATGGCAAAACGGATAACGCGCTTGAGTGCTGATCCGGAGATTCCCTGTACGAATCATGGTTGGCTCGACATATTCGCATTTAGCTTTGTTTTACTCAAAATTAAATTATTGTAAATTGAACTATAGCTGCAGTCCTCTGTACCCGAACCTCATTTAAATATTATAGCTTAAAAACACGCTTTTAGAGTAAAAAATAATTGTTAACATAAGAATAAATTTACTGTCGAGAAAATGAATGTCACTGTTCTGAAAGCGTGGGGTGCTTTGTATAACATTTTACAACCAACTGTGTATTTCGGAATGAAACTAGTGAAAATTATAACGATTGATATCGAGCACCTCACGCTTTTAGAACAGTGACATTCATTTTCTCGTCAGTCATTTTATTCTTATGTTAAGAATTATTTTTTACTTTTTAGTTTGATTAACTCTAAAAGCATGTTTTTTAATTTTTTTAAACTATAATTTATTTAGTGTTTTACACTACTAATTTCATAGAGATTAACTCATGGAACTCAAAATGTTTCACTTGAAATACGTAAGTAGAAATCTTAGTACGGGATTTAATCGATAACATCTGTTTTTCGAATATCTATCATTTGATACGGCGTTGTTTTTGCATATTCCTTTACTGGTCACAGCAGACGAATTTTGAACTCATGACATTTTGATGCTCAGCTTATTATAAAAGAGAAATTCGATAAATTCGTGACATTAAAATCGAGATTCGATTATTAAATTGAATCAGAATTATATTCATAATATTAAATTTAACGACTATTTAAATCGAGTGATGTAGCGTGCAGGCTGGACTGCCAAATAGCAGCTGGTTGTGGTTAGGTTGAGATACTGAGGCACATATTTAAGAACTCAGAGCTTTATTTACACATACACAAACATCTCACACATACAATTAGAGACTTACAATATTCAACACCTTTAAAGACATAGAATTATAGATTCGTGTAAGGACATCACTTCTAAGCCGAACACCCGACACGCGCAGGATACTACCTCTCCGGGTGAGAGTCTCTAGGCCAACAAATGGCGGAATGCACTAAATATATTTCCTCTTGGGTGAGAGTCTCGTGGCCTACTGACCATTTCTCCTGAACGCTACAATGCTCTTTCCAGTGTTTAGAAGGGCGCACAGTTACAGTGATTTAATAATTGAGAAGAAAAATTGTTAAAAATCTTTAAAAATTATATAAAAGCAAAATATTTAAACAATTTTTTTTATTAAATCTACATGTTCGAATTTCTGGAGGTGATTATTTCTGTCACTGCTTTTGAGAGCAAGCAAAGTCTATAGTGAAAGACCAGCATCATTCAAGCTGATAGTGGAAGTTTACAAGACATCATGGAAATAGTGGGAATTAAGCATTTAAGGTCTTCCTGGAAGAATTGCGTTTTTTCGTAATTTTGCTTAAAAATCGGTGCCCTTGTTTTATTTAAAAATAAGTAATCAAAAGCATTTCAGAATTTTAGGTTTTTCATAAAAATATCAAAATATAAAAACGTAATTTCTCAAGCTATGAAAAAACTGACTCACCATGGGGAAAACAATCATGTATTTTTAGAAAATACCACATTATTCAACTGCCAACTCACTAGCAACTGAAAAAAATATTACGCTTAAGTAACAAACTAACAACGTTGAACTACTTTAGAACCTCGTAAAAACAATTTTCATCCATTAGTTTACAGCTAATTGAAAAGAAAGTTTAATTAGCAGCCTTTTCTTTCTACTCATAATACTCCTTCACATAAATTACTGTTCCTTCAAACAAACAATTAACAACAAATTACTGTTCATTCATTTACTGTTCAGTCAAAGGAAATCTTTTGAAAGATTTGACTCAGGCACAGCAGTTAGTCAGCACTTGCAAAGATCTATCTTATTGATGAATATTCTACATTTAAGTTAAAGTTTATATGTGTAAAATGTAATGTGTAATCGTGAATAATAATTTTTAAAAGATGTGTGATTATTTTTTAAAAGACGATAACAATTATTCATCTTCAAATACTGATTTTATTTTATTTTCATGAACAATGATTTTTTCAGGTGCTGGTAAGTCTCATTGATGAAATTATTGAGTTTACTAAAATATTTCTTTAACTTGCTAGGGTTTATAACCAGAGAATTATATAGCAAATTCCACTATTAAGATATTTGTGTTCATTAAAAGTTAAATGTGAAAAAAATGGAAAAATGTGATTCAATATTTTCAATTTCAAAAAAAAAAATTATTTATATAAATAAACATTTAAAAAATGAACTTCTAGCAATTAATACCAATCATAAAAATTAAACATGCATTTAATTAACAAATTCCTGCATAAACACAATCAACGAGTTTGGTGATTATAATTAAATTTAATATTGCAAAAATTTACTATTTTTATTGTTATTTGACATTTTTATCTTATTAATATTTTTTAAAATAATATTTATAAATATTTTTTTGAATTACTTTACTTCCCTACAATATTATTAGTTCCTAAATTTGAATTTTTTAAGTTTTTTAATAAATACAATGACAAAGTATGCATGCTAAGACAATTCATACACGCTAATCTAATACCTACAGCAGAAAATATAATTTAAAAAAAAGAGAATTGTAATCCTCACTTTGGTGTTTACGATTTTTAGTTAAAATTTAATTTAAGGTAATTGCATGCTATTTATTTAAAAATAATCTATATTTTCAGTATTTTAAAATGTTTTAAAAGATTTTTAAGCATATTTTATTGAAAATTGTTTAAAATTTTTATACAATAGAAAATTTAGTAATAGAAAAAAACGGCCTGATGGCCGAATGGCTAGCGCTCTGGCGTTCGGTACCACAGGTATCAGGTTCAAATCCCGGCGTTGCCCATGAATGTGTGTAGTGGTTCGAATCCACTTTAAACCGTAGGTCCCGGTCCTAAGAGGATCGTAGAGCGCTGCGGAGGCATTGTTACTCCGTGGCTTACCATCCAGTTACACGCGCCCCCTGGGTAATGCAAAGTGAGTAACATCGGCGCAGCCCTTATGGCGAAAGATCACGATCTATTTGCCAGCTGCATTAGAGGAAAAAAATATTAAAATTCAGAATTTCAAAGAAATTATCATTATCAGAGAGCCCAGGATTTTATCAGTAACACATAAGAATTATTTTTGAAATAATAATGGAGTTTGAAATAATGCTTAAATGTTCTTATATATAAAGTAATTCCGATGCTATAAGTTCTTTATGAATACATTTTTTTAACATTATATTGTAATTTTATATATTTTCATTTATTGTTACTTTTTAATGGCAAAACTTGAATACTAAAGAAATGCATTAAAAATTAATAAGCAATTTTAAAAACGTAAATTCTAATTTTAATTTTGGTGTATAAGAAAGTTTAAGGATTACATTTTTATCATTCCTTATAAAAATTTAATAAATATTCGAGAATTATGTGATAAAACACATATTATAAGGAATTTGCAATCTCCATCTTTAAAGTAAGCCTTTAGTAAGAAAATTACTTTTCTCGAGAAAAAAATAAAATAATTTTTCCATTTATTTATATTCCATGAGTTTATTGAATGTTATTATAAATTCACTTATCAAAAAAATATTGATCACTAAAGATAACATACCTCAACATTAACATTAACTTATTTTAAGACATCATATTAATCAAACCAAATAAAAACGAGGCTTTTAAAAATAAAGACGGAAGAATAAAGAAATATGGAAAATGTTAGGAAATCTTTCTTAGTAACTTGAATAAATACAACGAATTTTAGCCGGAGAATAGCTTTTTCAAATGGAAAACTATATCCGGCATTGCAAATGGAAGTACTCGGCAGAACTGAAATCAGATATCTTTTTCGATTGAAAAAAAGTAACATTAGATTGCTATGAATAGATTTAGATTTTGAACGACGAAAGTGTATTATTAAATGATGTTTACGAACATTTTGGGAATAAAATATAAATAAATCTAACAGGAATCATCTATATTTTATTATGTATATTTAATTATTAAAAATTATTATGAATAGAGAATTACATTCTGAAGATTAATGGATTTACATTCGGTATACAAATGAATTTCACGAAAACATGTTTTGAAATTATACCAAATAACTGGGTGGTATTGAATATCTATTTAAACATGTTGAATAGCAGCTTTGAGAATCACTCCATGATAATTAGTATAATTGAAATCGCGATAAATTGTTGTACTGATACATTAATGACTTGTTTCTCTATAAATAGATATTGTAGACGCCTAAAAATGTTTATAATATTAAAATATGCACATTAATATAAGTTTACAATATGATTATCGTTAACTGCTGTGTGCACACACCAGTCCTCATATATTTGCGTCCTCATATTTTTCAGTTCGCGTATCACAATTTCAGTGACCATTTCCTCCATTTAATACGGTTGACATTCGCGGATTCCACTAATATCTATTGTAACGTGCAGGACGGATAACCAAATTGTAGCTGGATGCGGTTGGGTTGAGATACTTGAGACATAGGTTGGAGAACTTGGTTGGTTTGACACACGCACAAACACCACACACATATAATTAGAGACATATAATATTTAAACCGTTTAAGGATGTATTTAACCCGTTTAAAGAAATATAATTATAGATTCGAGAAAGGATTTCACTTCTAAGCCAAAAACTCGATATTCAGTAATGCGCAGGATGCGAGAAATATACTTCCTCTCCAAGTGAGAGTCTGTAAACCAAACAAACGCTCAGGGGTGCGCTGAATATAATTTCTCATCCCGAAAGGAAATATAAACTAAATGTTACTCAACAGAAGCGCGTGGTTGCTCTGTATTATCTTTTGATGAGAGTGAAGGCATATGACCGTTTCTCCTGAACGCCCAAAGGGTGTATATCTCTTGCTAGCGTATAGAATAAAACGTGATTACACTATTTAGCTAATTTATTAAAGGTAATGTGTATCATCTCATCACTGAGAGAATTTCCAAACAGAGAACACATTGCTTACTATTGCTATTTTAATATATATTATTGACTATTGTTGTTACTATTTTTAACTAACTCTTTGCAAAGTATAAATCAAAAGAATATTAGATTTTTCTTTTTTAAAAAAATTGTGATGAGGGTTTTAAATTAAAGAACTAATTTAAATGCAAAACATTGGAGAATGAAATAATTTCACTATATAAAGAATATTATCAACAATGAACAAAAATGTTTTCATGATTTTTCTTAGATTTTGCTATTTTAACAGTCTTCAAATCAAATCGTGATTGTATATAAAATAGATTAATTTTCCAAATTTCGTAAAAAATATATAGAAATATGTATTTCAATAATAATTAGTATATAGCATTTTTATTAAAATACCTTGAGAAATCTCTAACCATTAGCTACAAGACAATTTTGAATCTCCACACTTAGAGATTCCAAATTGTCGAAAAGCATAACTAAACTGAATATGAAATAAATTAAACCTTTATTATGACCTTTATAACTGAATATGAAATAAATTAAATTGTCGAGAAACAAATCTTTCACAAATTGAAACACAAAAATTGTGTAGCATCGTAGAACAGGTAGTCCTAAGAATCACTGTTGATATTAATAAAATTCAGCATGGTTTTGTCACATAATTTACTGTCGTTTTTAAAAGCAGATATTGTTCAATTGTTATGTTTTCTTAAAATAAGCTATGTTTTCTCTAAAAAAAAAAAAAGCTATTCGAAATTGTATCCACTAAATTTTCTTGTCCTATATATATATATATATATATATATATATATATATATATATATGGTGTCCAGATATTAAGGACATCAATATTAGCTAAATAATAATGACAGTATGAAGTACCTGTCTCTCGTACCTGAATCTCGTATGTCAGTATACAACGATTATTGTCAATCATATTCATAAATGTATCCATTTGCTTGTAATGATAGGCAATACAAGCAAAAGTATTTTTGATAATGTTTACCTGCCTTTTTTGTCTTATACTCGTATGTTTATATATATTCTTGTGTGATGGTATATAAATGTTTAAAGGTAGCGTATTACAGGGTGATTAAAAGTATTTACTAGTTTTGAAAAAATCCAAAAATAGTTGAAAAACAGTTTAGCTTACTAAAATATTTAAAAAAGAATATTTGTTATATATATATATATATGTCTGTATTTAATTCTCTGTCTCGATAAGTTTTTGTCGAAGTTCTAGGACAGGGTCGGCAACCTTTTGAGTTGGAAGAGTCAAAAATTACAATTTACAAAATTTCAATTTTTAAAGAGCCACACAATTTTTCTTGCAACTATCAATAATACTCGTGTAAATAAAGTTTTTTGATAAAAAAAAAAAATCTATTTATTCATAAGAAAAAATATCTATTTATTCATAAGAAAAAAATATCTATTTATTCATATATAAGTAATGTTTTTCGCAACAAATTAGATAATATATATATGGCTTTATTAGATAATTACTTATTATTTAAGTAAAAATTAAAACTTTTAAACATTTACTTACAGCACTAACTTGTACTTCAATAACAAACAATTGAGCAAACAAATTCAATGGGAGCGATGGCTTTGCATGGTTATTCAAGTAGAAAATTTAAACTTTACTAAATAATGTCACTTGTACTTAAAATAAAAAAAATAACAGCATACATTGAGCAAACAAATTCAATGGGAGCATTGGCTTTGCATGGTTTTAGAAAGTTTGGATAAATTAGGCTCATAACTTGTTGTTTTAAGTTTCAAACACGACTCTAAATTTTCATTTGTTAGTTGACTTTTACTTTACTTTTAATTATATTCATGCAAGAGAACGCTTGCTCGCACGAATATGTCGATCCGCAGATAGTCAGTACTCCAAATGCCAACTTCTTCACCTCACTGTAGCAATCTGGAAGACTATTCCATGCGTCGAATATAAGTGAATAGATAGAATCGGTGCTTAATCCTCGTTAATCGATTCAGAACGATTCTTAAATGTTTTTTTTTTTTTTGATAAAATAAATAATATTTGCGTATGGAACTAAAGAGCCGCAGCTTCACATCCAAAGAACCGCATGGGACTCGCGAGCCGCAGGTTGCCGACCTCTGTCCTAGGATGTCAACTGGACAATCTGCATTAAAGTTACGAATATATTTTTAAATGTATTTGATACTCAATAAATCTTGATTAATAGAGATACAAATTTAAAATAAATGTTTTTTTAGTCTTTTCTTAAAGAATGAATTTGTAAAATGACGCAAATATGAGGTGAATTAAAGTTTTGTGCAAAAGTCAGACTTTGAATAAAAACAATTTATCGACTAGAAATGAAAAATGCAACTTATAAAATGGCTTTATACTTTTTATGCGTTTTAGTTGAAAAATTCATGATTTGTAATATATTTTTTTGTCTTTTAAACAATAGAGCATTTATCACAAATTCCTGAGATGCATATAAAAATGTCCGCAATGAAATAAATGTTTTAGTATAAAAGTAATAAAACCACAGTCTTTAGAAACTGTCATAAAATCAAGAATTAAATTATAGCGCAAATTTATTTTGATGTACTAACTTTCAACAGTTAAAGTGAATCTACAGAGTCTTAAAATTTTCCCATAAATGTGGAACCTATGGTATAATCAAAAATTGAAATTTGAAATTAAAAAAATCTACTTTATAAGAAAAAAAAAAGAAATTGGGAATCTTTAAATTTGTCTAATGCTTCGATTTTGGGGCAGTTGGAAAGGAATTGTTCCATATTTTTAAACTCTTGCATATAATATATATAATTACAATATAGCTTTGTAGTTTTAATTTATCTTTAAATTTGAGAGCTACTAAATGTTGATTATATTTGATTTCTTTTGAATTTCAAAAGAAACCATTCAATTTCTGAATTTCACCTATTACATTAAAATGAAACAATTCATATTAATTTTTTTAGAAAAATAGTTATTTTGAGAAAATTATTAGTCGTTATGATTACAAGTGAATTTCAATTTTCATAGTTTCGCATTTATTAGATTTAAAAGAAAATAGCTCACAATGTACTGATTGCAAAACAAAATAATAAATTATGTCTTTAGGATGTGTCGATTTCACGCCATAATAATATATATACTATATAAATATATATATATATATATATATAAACACTATATAAAATAAGCCCGACTCGGAGCTCAGTTTGTAACGTGCGCCGCTGGTGAGTATTAGGTTAAATCCGTTGGCGGTTTTGTTGTAGATACTTTCATAAAACGAGGAGTCTCGATGGCATTTGTGTTGATCAGCCTCTTGCCTCGTTAATCGGACTGTCTGGTGGGAGTTTTACGTGTTTTCTCCTTATTCGATACCCAAATAGGGATAGTCCCCTTCCTCCTAAAAGTCCTTCTGGAAGGCAATGCTCTCCTTCTTTAGCGGCACGGAGTCAAATCAGATTTCTACCTACGAGTGCTCCATCACAACAAGAACAACACTCCTGCCCCCTTCTTTCATTCCATGAGAACACACGGGCTCATGGACTTGGTCTACATCTTGCTGTCAACCATGTGGGATAAGATGCAACAACATAAAAATAATACTAATAGAATATTAAAGAAATATTAATTTTCTCATTCGTAATCTGATGCAATGAAAATATTTAAGTGAGATTATTTTTACATCATTTATTTAAGAAAAAGGTTTTGAAAACAGATCGAATTGAATACAGAAAACTAAACCTTCCGTTTCCGCTAAATTTAGCAGGGTTGGCAAAAGATCTAAGAAAATGCAATCATGGTAAATCTAGGATACGTCATCAGCAAGAAGTTCTAATACGTATTTGTTTTCCTCATTAAGTCGGAAGCATAATGTTACTGCTTCTGAAACATCTATGAACCTGAATCTTCCTTGGTTGGAAAGAATACTGACTGAATAAAACAGGTTGGGACCAAAATAGATGCACCTTCTTTTAGAGCATTCATGACGACACAGAAGAAATACAAAAATGCACCACAATTTCGAAAAGACAAAGAATCTAACATTCCATTCCCTCATCCATGTATATAAAAATACTATAAATTGTATTTGACAAAACTGTTTCTAATAGCTAGATAGAACGCATAATTCCCACGTTAATATTCTAAAGTTCAGTACACTTTAACAATAAAAATGAAAAGCACGCATTTTTAAAAATGCAAAAATGTATAATTTATATATATATTTTTGTAAATTGTTATTAAGTGATAAGTTTTTTTTCTTTTCTTATCCCACTTAGTAGACAACAACATCTAGACCAAGAATATAAGAGTCCGTGTTTTATCCTCGAAGGAGGGAAAGGAAGGGGCAGCTTCTATTGTGATGAAGTCCTTGTAGATAGAAGAAGGGAGAACAGTGTCTTCTGGGATGACTTTTAGGGGAACTACTCCGCATTTGCATATAGTATGGGAGAAAATTCGAAAAACTCCCATCTGATAATCCGACTCACGAGGGAAGATGCTAAACGTCCCAAACACCATCGAGTCTCCTCTTGTTACGAAACAGTGTTTACAACAAAGCCTGTCCTCAGCCCTAATGTTCGCCAGCGGCACGCATTACCACTGAGCCACGAGACAGGATTAAGTAATAAGTTTTTATTATTATATACAAGATTAATTTTTATTATTTGGTAAAGGTTTGATTTGGCTTGTCTCTCTACGGTCATTTTGTGCACACGAGGGCTAAATAGACCGGAATCTACAGTTTAACGTAGATTCCGAAACACTATATTTGGTAAAGGAGTAATCCTTTATAAGGGAATTAAATTATCCTTTTTTTTCTCTAATGGATAGTCTTGACTTAGTGCAAAATAAAGATATTTATTTGGTGAGACAAGGGGAAAAGAAAATGGCTTTTTTATTAATGATATAGCAATTTCCTGAATGATTCTAACCAGCACTGTTAAAGAAACAATTATATATATATATATCAGAGAGATGTACTTAGAGAACGACTATGACTAAGTAACAACCACGTATGACTGATTGCATTAACTTTTGATTTGGACAGATTGACTTTGAGTGAAACATTGTCAGCCTTTTTGTATTACTCGTTTAGATTATCAATATTTCTAGTGTTTATTAATTTGATTGTAAACGATTTTTAACTAAACCATTTTTGTCATTTAGTATATTTTTAATTAAACAAAATTTACTCAAAAATAATATTTGCAATATATTGATTATAGTAAAAATTTCTCATGTATGGTTTTAAACATGGCTACCATTTGCTATTTCATCAAATTCTTTTATTTAAACATCAGGACTTCAAACTGGATAATTGTATTCTTTAGAAGTAAGAGATTTTTTTAATTATAAATAATAGAAATTTGTAAAATTAAGTTTTTGCTTTTAAAATTTGTATTTAAATCGACAATCTTACGTAAAGGGCATCATTTTAAACCGGCAATGCTTACTTTTATACCATTGAAATGAAGGAATAAAATATACTTCATGTAAATCTGATGAGTTTCTTAAAGTATATTTTACGTTAGGTTATTATGTTACATAATATATGTTTAAAAAGTTTTATTTACGTTATTTTATTTACTATTATAATTTATATTTATTATGGACAAAAATCTGGACGCTTACTTTTGCTATTTATTTATGTTGGAGGCAGACATTCTGTAATCTTAATTAATAATTCTTAATTCTTAATCAATAATTCAAAACTTAATCTAGAATTTTTTTAATTTATATTCAGGCCAAAATATACGATATTAAAAATAAATGACATTTACTAAAAATAATGAAAATAAAAATTAACATTTATTTTAACATATTTTACAAAAACCTAAGTTTTTATTTTTTGTTACCAAGAACTTATGTTGTTTTGTCTAATCCTCAGTGTCCTGCAATGCGGGGATTTGGACATTCCATGAGAAGTCTACTCATGGATGGAAGGAAAGAAGGCAGCTTCTGTTGGGATGGAGCACCCGTAGGTAGAAATCTGACTTGGCTCTATGCCGCTCAAGAAGGAGGGGAGTGCCTTCCGAGGACTTTTAGAGGGAACTACCACGCCTTTGAGTATCATATAGGTGAAAATCGGGAAAACTCCCACCAGGTAGTTCAATTGCGAGCAAGATGCTGAAGATCACAAAGGTCATCGAGTCTCCTCATTTTTTGGAACAGTGTCTATATCAAAGCACCCAGTGAATTGAACCTCAGTCCTAATACTCATCAGAGACACACGTTTCTACTGAACCAAGAATCGAACACAAAAAAATTTATTTTGAGATATATGACAGACAGTAGCGATTACAGTAAAATGTGAATCCGTGAACAAGGAATAAGGCTTTTTTTCCATTAATATTAAAATCTTATACAGAAAAGCTAAGAAATATATTCAATATGCTTACATAATATTTAATTAATTTTTACGATTAAATATTTCCAAAACTGTCATTCAAATTTTGAGTATAAAAATTGTATGTTACATATACTAAATAACCCAAACATAGTTTTTCACGGAATCTAAGTATCAAAATTTGCCTGCAATATTTTTTTAAAATACTTCTTTACAAAAATACTGAATAGTATTTCTTAATTTTTAAATATTCTATCAATAAACATGCGATCAAAAATAATACACTATTTTCAAATTTTACATAAATTAACAAGTTTAACCATTTAAAAGTCTCATTTAACAGCAGTTTTAATGCCGAAAATGCGATTTTACCCTTAATAACAATTGCAACATTTTTTTAACGTTAATCATGAGCTATATTTATATTTCAAAGTCATTCAATCCTTTTTTCTAAAAACAAATGGCTCTCCAATATTTAATAATGCAATGTTCCATACTCTGTAAAAAGGATGAAATTCTTTCCTACTTATTTTTAAAAATAAAGAAGCCTTGCCAAATATTTTATTAATCAAATTTATTTATCTATTGAGCTTTGGAAAATAAACATTCAATGGGACATAATTAGTTTCGACGCATCGGCGCTTAATTGCTATTCGACAGTGAGATGTCCTCGACAATTCAGAATACTTCTTTAAGGAAAATATCTCAGAAACAAAGTTAAATACATTAAAACAAAGTAATTTGTTTTCATTAGAAATCCGTAATCAAAAGAATTTTAATGTGATTTGATTAAATCTTAAAGAGCTACAATGTGACGCATACTAAAATAAACCAATGAAGCGGAAAGTTGCATGTAGCCTCTTATTTCATTTAATGCTTTCCTTGTGAGAGCAAATTTTAGAATTAACAAAATACATTAATTTCTAGGCATCTATAAATGCTCATTTTGCACCAAAATTTGTAGCAATCCGTCGAATTATTTGAAGTTGTAGTAATGTGTATGGGCTAGACCAACGTTGGGAGCCAGATTGTAGTGCTGTGGGCTGTACAGCTGAATTGTAACTGGGTATGGTTGGGTTGAGACTTGATACACAATTTTGACAACTCACAGATTTATTTATACCCTTACAAACACCACACATAAACAATTAGAGACATACAAAATTTAACACATTTAATGACATATAATTATGCATTCGTCGAAGGATTCCACGAATTGATTTCCAATTGAAAATAAAAGATACTCAGGTACACGCTGGATGAGTGAAATATGTTTCCTCTCCCGGTGAGAGTCTGTAGGCCAACTTCATTGCATTAAATATATTGCATAAATATATTGGTTGCATTAAATATATTTCCTTATCGGGATCAGAAATTACAAATTAAATGTTTCTCAACAGAAGCGCGTAGTTGTACTGAACTTCCCTAGGGTGAAAGTCTTGGAGGGCGACTGACAATTTCTCTTGAAGCCACAGGGGGCGCTCTTTTTTAGTGTGTAGGAGGAAGCATGGTTAGAAATGAATTTTTGTTTAAATATAAATATGCCTATATATACAAACACATTATTAAACATTTTATACGATTATATACTAATGTATGAACATGAAGTTTATCTAGTATGGGGTTTTTTTACGTAAGCAAAAAAAGAAAAAATATATTAAAGTATGGACATGAAAATTTGTCTACTATGAGGGTTTTTTATTTCTGCAAAAGGGGGAGGGGAAGAAGACAGAAGTTCCTTTGACAGAAGTTCTTGCCTGAAGAACTGTAATTGCCTCATTTGTCAGGAAGTTCTTATTGGTCATTTGCCATTTTCCACAGTGAACTCAATTTTATGACTTTTTTTACTTTACTTAGCACATCACACTGCTGTTACCTAGGCTTACGTGAGGGAGGAAAAATTATAAAAAAAAGAAAAAAACTTACAACTACAGAAATACATGAGTACAATGAATGATAATAGAAAGGAAAAAACTACAGTAGTATGTGATCAACATAATCATATGAAACGAGAAGTTTACAACACCGTAGGAATAAATAAGCGATAGATCTTTGAAAAATAAAATATAGCATGAGATACAAAATATTATGACGGCTTTCCTTCTACAAAGAATGAAGTACTTTTGTTGGTAAAAATAGAGTGAGGGAAGAGAATTCAATTTACATTTAAAGGATAATAATTTTTGGGATGATAAATTGTGCATTGTCTTCAATAAAGTTAATTAATTTGATGATAGTCTATGATAAAACCTGTGAAAATAAAAATGTCGCATGGAGTACAAAAATATTATGTCGGCTTTCCTTCTACCAAGAATGAAGTACTTTTTTTGGGAAATGATAGAATGAGAACAGAAAATTCAATTTGTATTTAAGGAATAATGGTTTTTGGGGTGATAAATTGTTCATTTTCTTCTACAAGTTCATTAATTTGATGATTTTCCATCTGGTCTGTTTGTTGGCAGTTATATTTTGAGTCATTGAATGCAAAAAAAAAAAAAAAAATCTATCTGGTCTATGAAAGTATTGTACTCACGCTTGATGAAGATGGGGAATCAGAAATAAATTTAAAACCATCTATCGAAGCTTTAATCGAACTTTATTTGAACAGACAACTATGAAAGTATTTAAAACCAAAGTCATCCTTGATTGGTATTATTCGTTACCATTTACTTACTAATCAATGACGCTTAATTTTAAATATTTGTTTGAACATACAATGAAAAAAAAAATCAATAATCAGTTTCATGGGATGATAAATTGTTCATTTTCTTCTATAAAGTTAATCAATTTGATGATTTTCCACTTGGTCCATGGGTTGTAAATTATATTTTTATATCACTGAATACAGTTGACCCATCGAAAAATCTATCTGGACTATGAATATATTATATTCATTCTTGATATAGATGGGGAATCAGAAAACGAATCCAAAACCATCCAACGGAGCTGCAATCGATCATCTCATGTTTGAACGCACAACTAAATGTGGTGAAATAATAAAACCAAAGTCATCCTAGAATGGTATTTCTCCTAACCATTTACATACTAATCGTTGACGCTTTAATTATACAGTATGTGTTTAAGTATACAATGATATATTATTTCAGAAAATTTCTAAACAGATCAGTTTACTTTTAAAATCTATCTGACCTATGAATATATCATACTCATTCTTGATAAAGATGGAGAATCAGAAATAAATCCAAAACCATCCATCGAAGCTTTAATCGTCCAACTTATATTTGAACAGACAACTAAATGTGGTGAATTATTTATAACCAAAGTCATCCTAGACTGATATTACTCCTAATGATGTACTTACTAATCATTAACGATTTAATTATACAATATGTGTTTGACCATACAATGATAAAAATCAATAATAAGTTTCTTGGGATGATAAATTGCTCATTTTCTACTATAAAGTGCATTAATTTGATGACTTTCTACCTGGTCTATGGGTTGTAAATTATATTTTTATATCACTGAATACAGTTGACCCATCGAAAAACTTCTGGACTATGAATGTATATTGTCCTCATTCTTGATAAAGATAGGGAATCAGAAATTAATACAAAACTATCCATTGAAGCTTTAATTTTCCAACTCATGTTTGAACAAAAAACTAAACGTATTCCTAACCACTTATTTACTGAACATTGACGTTTTAATTATACAATATGTGTTTGAGCATACAATGCTACATTATTTCAGAAAAATTTTAATCAGATCAGTTTAAACTAGCATTGTTGAGAAGATCCCAAAGAATATTTTAAACGATTTTCAGTCAAGCTATAAAATATTTACGACTTTTCTCTTACGCACTGACGAGAACATAATAATAAAATTACTTCTCAGTTTATGAGTTTAATTATACGCCTTTCTTTCAGCTCTTTTTGATGAAAAGGGCGTTATTATCAAAACAAATAATTAATTAGATAATAATTTGCAAAAGTAATAAAAATCATTTATTGTGTTTACATGTTATTTATTTTCGCTGAAAAGCATACAACTATATGTAAGATAATTCACAAATCTTTTATCTTGTACCCTTCTGTCCATAACAAGATAAAATATGGTTCCCACCCTCCTTATCCATGTTTCGTCATTAAATATTATACTAACTTTAATATTTATTCATTTTTTTAACAACGAATTGCATGAATTTTTATGCGAAATAAAAGAGTTGTACTTTTTTTTTTCATGAAGCGAAGAGTGAAAATATTTAACACAACTAGTTTCTTATTTAAAAATAAAGGAATATTTATATATTTTGATTCTAATTTCTCAAGATATATTACAAGAACGTTCAATCTTAATATATAATTTTACTTAACTTATGAATAATTACCAAATTAAAAAGCAATTTTTGAAAAAAACGCGTTGCTTTTTCTCTTCTATCCCACTTGGTAGGCCTGATGGCCAATTGGCTGGCATTCTGGCTTTTGGTAACACACGCTTCAGGTTCGACTCCTGCCGATGGAATGGATGTTTGTGAGTGGTTCGGAATCTCCGTTAAACTGCAGGTCCCGGTCTAATTAGCCCAAAGTATGTATAACCATAGAGCGGCAAACCAAACTCACTTGGTAGATATGACACTTGGTAGCAATATCTAGACAAAGTCCAAGAAACCGTGTGGTCTCATAGAAGGAGGGAAAAGGCGGCAGCTTCTGTTGCAATGGAGCGCCCGTAGGTAAAAGTCTGACTTGGCTTCGTGACGCTGAAGAAGGAGGACAGTGCCTTCCGAGAGGACTTTTATGGGGACGAACACCGCATTTGCATATTTTTTATGGGAGAAATTCCCAGTAGATAAACCGATTAACGAGGCAAGATGCTGAACATCGTCAACGTCATCGAATCTCTTCGTTTCTTGAAACAGTGTCTGTACCAGCGGCGCACGTTTCTACCGAGCCACGAGTTGGCAAGCTTGTTGATAAAGGAATCAAGATCTTTCATGTTATGAGGATTTTATATTGGGAATTAAGAAGAAACCAAGGAGAAATTTAAAATTTCACAATAATCAAAGATCATACTCATCAAAAATTTTGCCTATATTTTAATTATTATAATTTATATAGGTTTTTTTAATATGTATTACTATTTAACCGCTTTCTACACTGTTGGTTGGAGAACATCTGATAAATCACTTAATAAAAAAACACGAAGCTATTTGGAATAAAATGTGACATTTCAGTGCGTTATCTTAAATTTTTAACTGACTTAGATATTTTAGAAAGAGTTTGAATAAATTTTAAGATCGTAGTTCAGGATTGACACGAATATATCACAAACATATAATCGTACATTTCATTAAATACTGATATTTTTATGTATATTTTTGTACTACAATTATATAAGAATAACCAAATCAATAAAGATTTTATTTTATCTATCAAACAAAGTTTCTTATTTTTGTTTTCTAAGATATTTTTATTTCAGTTTTTATAACATCTTCCCTTGCTGAATGATTTTAAAAACTGTTTCGAAAATGTATATATTATGCAAGATTGTGATTTTGTTTTCATAAGACGTTTGTAGTTATAATCAAAAGTTTTTAATTAAATGCTTTATTCTTCTGAAAATATTTTCATATTAAATACATTTCTATAAATTATATATCTTAACATACTTTATAATTAAACATTAACAAAAAAACCCGTGTCAAATAATTAAATCGAAACTAATTAGTGAATGGCGATTTTATTAATAATCTTTTTTAATATATATATATATATATATATATATATATATTAAAAAGATTATTTACTATATATTATAAATAAATAAATATATATATATACATATTATTTGTTAAAATTCTAGGTAATATAAACTTGTCATAAAAAGTAATTTAAAATTATTTTAAGCTCGATTCTTTCCCATTGATTTATCAAATACAAAAATTTATCTAGTTATAACTTTAATTCATATTTTATGCGATAGAGAAAGGCAATTGTTTAGCTTAATGCTGAATAATAAGTTTGATATTATTTATATGAAACAAAAAAAATCTAAACTGATACTTAAAAAAATTAACACAGTTGAACAATTTGAAAAAATAAAATTCAAAACTACGAATGTGGTATGTTTTGAACGCTTTATTGAAGGGCTTTATTGACAAAGTCCATCGAAATATTTTCCAGTACATCAAATATTAGTTTTCCGCCTTATGATATTGATTGTTTAAATGCTTAAATTTCTCATTCGAAAATTCTAATATCCAAGTCAAACATAAAATTCTAATATCCAAGTCAAACATCATTCGAAAATTCAAATATCAAGTCAAACATAAAATACAACAAGAGACTTTTAATATGGTAATAGCCCCAATATTTTAAAAGACAATTTATTCACCAAAATATTAATGCATTAAAGTTTTTAAATTTGCTGTTTTCGATCTCTTTACTTTCCTTTGAAATCAATTTTCCCGTGAAATATCAAAAATAAAACAAATCTAGCATTATTTAGGGTATAAAACGAATCACGTGCTACACGAAATTTGGATACCCGTAAAAAACAGCATCTAGTGTATTCACCGTTTACTGTCGCCTTATTTGCAGATTAATACTGGCATTTCCTGTCATAGACACGAAGCTTTCAATACATCACTTTTTTTACTTCTTTCCTCAGTTCAAAAACCCAACATTCTTTTCATAGAACGAGTTCAGTCCTTTTAAATTTCCATCATCATCATTGGCGCAACAGCCCCATGGTGAATCATGCCTACTGTAAATTTTCTGTAAGTCTGTCTACTGTAAATTTTCAAAGCATGAGTTGTTTTCTTTTTTTTTTTCAAAGTATGAGTAGAATTGTCTGACCTACGCTCAACAGTTATATTAGATTGGGGCCTACGGTTTAAAGTGGATTCCGAACCACTATAAGTATCTAATCACAATCGGGACTCGAACCCGAAACCTGTAGCACCAAGCACTGGAGTTCTAGCCCATCGGCCATAAGACCTCTTTCAAATTTCCAGTTAAAAATAATTAAGTAGTATTTCTCATACTTGACAAAATTTCTTATTGAATATAAAAAGTTTAGTAATATATTTTTTTAATAATTGATCGCATAAATGTGTGTTTTAATTAAATTGCTGTTTATACGTGCTTTGCTTTAACATTTCCCAAAAAATATTTTTAAACATTTATTCCTAATTTATTTTAGTTATCTTTGATATGTACGAAAATAAATAATTAATAATGACATTTACAAAATATATATATATAATTTAAAATTTCTGTACTTAACAGGCACAGTTTTGAATTTCAGAAAGATAATATTTCACTACTGTAAAAATATTATACAAATTACTAATGATCCAATTTTCATTTTAATTCCATTATAATATTTTGTCAGATAATTGGTGAGGAATATATTTTGTTGTTCTTCTTTTTAATCTTAGCCGTACGTTAAGAATTTCAGAAATAAGTTAATAAGGAAACGAAAAATTTCCAGTTGGTTATCATTAGTAATTCAGGAATTTATATTTAACTTCTAAGAACGCAACAGAAATATCTAATATCTAATCTTACGTTTTAGTAGATAGAAAATAAAATTTTTAATACGTTCCAGTACATGAAAAGTAACATTTTTTACTAGGTAAGAAAATGTTTTAATTGAATTATTAAATTACATCCTTTTAATTGATTCAATTCCCGTTCGTATTAAATTACGCACATTTAATTGATTTAACTCAATTCGTATTCAATCTAACAATCTGTGGAAATAAATTTAGATTAATTATAAATATATAACGCTCACTGTAAAATTATTTGAAACTGCTGTTAGTCGTTCACAACGAATGTAATAATTGTTCTAATTAAATAAACTAATTGGTTTATTAAATTAATCAATTGTTTTTTAAGTGTATTTAATATTTTTCTGTAGATCATTAATTAAATTTTAATCATCATTTAATTAAATTTTAATAAATATACATGACAGTAAGAATATATTTATTTAAAATGAAATGAAAATCAATATTAAACATAAATAAAAGAATTACATTGCTTTAAATAAAGTTAATCTTTATTTTACCTTACATGTATGTCAAATAATACATTGATGGGTTCTTGCATTTTAATTCAAAAGTCACCATCATTCGAATTTATTAAAATATGACATTCAATGCTTAAATACATAATTCACTTATTGCATTAATTATGATAGTTCATCCACTTATAGCTTAAATAAAATGATAGTTTTCAAAATGTGAACAAAAATACTAAGAATTTAATAAAATATATAAATAAAACATGAATAAAAGAATTGCATTACTTTAAATAAAGCTAATAAGCTGCAATTTTACCTTATATTTATTTCAAGTATTCCACTGTCGGATTCTCACATTTTTTTACTTTCACCATCATTCGAATTTATTAAAATATGGCATTTAACTTAAATAATTAAGCAAGCACTGAATTAATTACGATAATTCAGATACTTATATTTTAAATAAATTGATAGTTTTCGAAATGCGAAGAAAAACACAAATTTAATTAAAAAATTTTAGCAAGAACGATTTTTTTTTTACAGATTAATTAAGAATTAGTAAAAAAAACTTAATTCTTCACCAATTTAAAAAAAATTCACAACTTTCTAATCGTGAGAACAGAAATGCAATTAGCAGCTTTAAGTAAAAACATAAAAAATTCAATTAAATTCTCCATTGCAATAACGAGACATTAACGTTGGACGTTACAGTCTTTAGTTTCAGAAACAAAAATACTAAAGAATATGTCATCTTGTATAAGCGTCTCGAATCGATCGTCAGACTACTGGTGTGAATTTTCCAGTTTTTTTTTTCCCATATGACAAGGGAAAATGGAGCAGTTATCCCTAAATGTCCTCAATAATCTTTCCTTTTTTGTTCTTCAAGGACTATGTTATATTATGTTCTATATTATGATAGGGTTCGTATGATATTAAATATTATATGGGATTCTATTGTCAATATTATTAGTCAGATTAAACTTTTTATATAAAAATTCACTTGAAATTTTATATACCAAATTTAAAATCTTACTTACCTAAAACAAAGGGATATAAAAATATATTTAGTATGAAAAATATTATCGTAAAATCTTAACAGTACTCTTCCTCGTAAAATTTAATTAAAATTTCCTTTTCTTTTCCTTTCCTTAAAAAAACCCTCTCCATGTCTGGTATTTTATTCAGACTTTATTTGATTTTTTTTTTAAATACTCACTAAACTCTTTAAAAAACTCTTTTTCAAAAAGTGCTTGCAATTGATATTAATTGCTAATCTTCAAATTATTTCAATTATATTATCTCGAAAAAGGGACTGATGGCCGAGTGGCTAGCGCTCTGGCGCTCGGTACCACAGGTTCGAGTTCGAGTCCCGGCGGTGACATGCTTGTTTGTAGTGTTCCGTTATCCACTTTAAACCGTAGGTCCAGGTCTATAATAGGACCGTAAAGCGTTGCGGGGGCATTGTTGCTCCGCGTCCGTAACTTATCCTCAAGTTACACGAGCCCCCTGGGTAGTGCTTACTGAGTAACGTCGGTGCAGCCCTTATGGCATTAAAGATCACTGTCTAAGTATTTTCCAACTGTATTAGAAAAATAAATGAGGCCTTACTGCAATAATTAAGCTCATTCAGTTATTTATATTTTATATAAACTGATAGTTTTCAAACTGTGAAGAAAAACACAAGTAATTTAATTAAATACATAAATAAAACATGAATAAAAGAGCTGCATTACTTTAAGAAAAACTAAGCTTTACGCCGTAATTTTACCTTATATTTATATCAAATAATGCCTGGTTCTTGTATTTTAAGTATAAAGACGCCATCATTCGAATTTATAAAAATATGACAATTAACTCAAATAAATAAGTAATATATAAAAAAAAATTTTAAAGTTCAATTCCTACTTTTTTCACTATATTGCAGAAAGTCCTTTATAAATGATTTCATTCATTTTTTAAATTTATCTGCCGCCATCGATTGGTAGATACATGCAATTAAATAAAAAGCACTAAAATTAATTAATTTAATTTAATTAATGAATTAATATTTGAAAAAACTTTATTAACATCAAGTGTCATCCACTACAAGTTCAAAAAATGTATTTGAACTGGAGTGGATGAATAAAAAGTATTTTATGAACGATTGAAAGTTTGAACAAGATATATATAGGGAGAGTGTGAGCTAATAGAAGGAATCGAATAAGCACTTAGTGCATTAATTATGATAATTCAGCCCCTTAAATTTTAAATATACTGATAGTTTTCAAACTGTGAAGAAATACACTAAGAATTTAATTAAATAAATAAATAAAACATGAGTAAAAGAACTGCATTATTTTAAATAAAGCTAATCTTTATGAATACAATTTTACCCTACATTTATTCTAATAATGTACTGTTGGATTCTCAAATTTTTTACTTTCACCATCATTCGAATTTATGAAAATATGACAGAGATAAATAAGCTCTTTGTTCTTCATGCTATGCTCAATGCTATATTATGATAGGGTTCGTATTCCATTAAATATTATATGGTATACTATAGTCAATATTTAACTTTTTATATAAAAATTCATTTGAAATTTTATACGCCAAATTCAAAACCTTATTAATCTAAAACAGATATAAAAATAAAGGATAAAAATATATTTAACATGAAAAAAAAAATTATCTCATCGGTACCCTAACACATCAAATTTAATTAAAATTTCCTTTTCTTATTTCTTCCTTACTAAAAAAAAAGATGCCATTCCCCGTATTTTATACTTCAGTTAGGTTTTATTGGATTTTTTTTTCTTACAAAATATTCTCTTTAATTCTTTGAATGTTGACGGCCCTAATCTCAGTTATAAGCACTCTTTAAAATTGAATACTTTTTTTGTATTTAAAGAAGTGGATCACATTTTTTAAAAAATGTAGTTTTAGAGATAATACAGTTCAAACATTTTTAAAGATAAGCCATTAATGTCAATTACAAGCACTTACTTAAAAAGAGTTCTCCTTTTTGAAAGTATAATTGAGATTTTCACCATCAAATAAATTATTATTTTTATAACAAATTAATTAATTTAAATATATAATAAATATTTTAAATCAGTAATTCTAAATTAATAATTTATTTATTAAAATATTATAAAAATTTAACTTAAAATAATAATTCATTAAAAATATTATAAAAAATGTAACTTAAATTAATAATTTTTCATTAAAAGTATAATAAAAAATTTAATTTAAATTAACAATTTGTTCACTAAAAATATTATAAAAAATTTTATTTAAATTAATAATTTATTCATTAAAAATATACAAAATTTAATTGAAATTAATAATTTATTCATTAAAAACATTATAAAAAATTTAATTCAATTTAATAAGTTATTCATTAAGAATGTTAAAAAAATACATGAAAAAAATATAACATCGTTTTAAGTGATTGTATAGAGGTGATGTCAAAGAAATGGCAGAGCCTTCGAAGAAAATAAAATTTTGCATGTAAAAACAAATGATAAATACGGGGAATTCTTTAAAGAAATATTTTATTTCATTTGCTTAAATAATTACAAAAATAAATTTTCATTAATATGTAGATCCAAAATTAAAAATTATATATTCATTAGTTTTGGATATCATTTATAAATGTTTATCGACTAACATAACTCCAAAATTCCTTATTCGCCCTAAAATTTTAAAATTACATCAAATTCTAAAGGTAAATATTAACTGCTATAGCTTCATTTTTAATATGTTTCCTTTATAAAAAATTTCATAAACTTCAGCTGTTATATTTTTATACTTAAATTTTAAAAAAATATCACTAAAATTGGTTTTGATTTATTTTTTAATTAATTTGAAACGGTTACTGTTACAATACAAATAATTTAAATTAATTTTTTTAGTCACTACTTTCATGTTTTTTATCACTTGCCAATTAGGATTCAACAAAAATAACTTTATCAAATTTTTTGAGAAACTTTTCTAATTAAAAACGTATTACGATTTTTAATTAGAAAAGTTAAGTTGAAGAGAAGTAATTATGCTCATTCTTTTAAAACCAAAAGACGATTAGAATCGAGAATTATAGCATGCTGGCTAGACTCCATTAGGAATGATAAATTGTGCACATTTTTTCGTTCGAATTTTTAACTGTTATCGATCGATAATACGAAACCAAAATATTCATTTTTTATAGTTGTTTAATTTGTCAGTAATACCAACAGCTATTAATGAAACCACATTTTTTGAACAATTTATAAAAAATAATTTAATGATATCCAATTGAAACTTATTTCATGGACTTTTAAAATATCATTATGTATAATTAGCTGCATGTTCTTTGTATTTTTAATTTGGAAAAGACTTTTGAAGTTCAGTTTTCTTTAATAATATTATTATTAAAGAAAAAAATAAATACTAAATATAAATCGAAACTTATGCAATGAATTTATTTTTTTAATATTTCATAAATATTAATGACAATTTTTTAATGAATGATGACTACTTTTTTAATAAAAATAAAACAGCTACGTTATAACAGATTAAAAAGTATTTACCGTCCGTGTCAAACAACAAAACATTCTTTGGAAGTCAATATTATCAACAGAAAAATACAGTTATATGATCCTAAATACGTGTTTCATTGGTCAAAGCAAAATCTTGTACCATACTAAAAACAGAAAGAGTTGCCCGTATGGGTCCGGGTTTGAATAGCTCCACTGTAGCCCATGCATGTCGTAAAGGTGACTAAAATGAGTACCCAGTGCCCGGGGATATAACTGGGTGGGATAAAGATATGCTTCTCCCTTTGGGTGCCCTATGTCTTTGTGCCGCAAGGTCCAAACAAAACGAAGCTGCGTTTTTTACCTTCTATCACGGACTTGTCGGTTTTAAGAAACAAAGAACTTTATTGGACTTGGTCTAGATGTTGCTGTCGATCAAATGGAATAAGAAACAACAGCCCATTTACACTATGACATGCGCAAAAAAAAAAATTAACTATAGGCATGAAATATGTAACTGTTGTTCTAACTTATAAAGATTCAATAACAGTTCAGAGTTCAATTTAGTGATTTAGAGTTTAGTTTAGAGAATTAGAATTTAGTTTAGTGAGGTAGAATTTAGTTTAGTGAGATAGAATTTAGTTTAGTTAATTAGAGTTTTGTTTAGTTAATCAGAATTTAGTTTAGTTAATCAGAATTTAGTTTAGTGAGTTGGAATTTAGTTTAGTGAGTTAGAATTTAGTTTAGTGAGTTAGAATTTAGTTTAGTGAGTTAGAATTTAGTTTAGTGAGTTAGAATTTAGTTTAGTGAGTTAGAATTTAGTTTAGTGAGTTAGAATTTAGTTTAGTGAGTTAGAATTTAGTTTAGTGAGTTAGAATTTAGTTTAGTGAGTTAGAATTTAGTTTAGTGAGTTAGAATTTAGTTTAGTGAGTTCGAGTTCCGTTTAGTGATTCAAAGTTCAGTTTAGTGATTTAGAGTTTAGTTTAGTGAGTTAGAATTTAGTTTAGAGAGTTAGAATTTAGTTTAGAGAGTTAGAATTTAGTTTAGAGAGTTAGAATTTAGTTTAGAGAGTTAGAGTTTAATTTAGTGAGTTAGAGTTTAATTTAGTGAGTTAGAGTTTAATTTAGTTTAGCTATTTAGAATTTAACTTAGTGAGTTAGAATTTAGTTTACTGAATTAGAATTTAGTTTAATGTGTTGGAATTTTATTTGTGAGTTGGAGTTTAATTTAGTGAGTTAGTGTTTAGTTCAGTGAGTTAGTGGTTTCATTTAAAACTGTAACATTGAACATCATTAATAAGAAAAGAATCGAAATTCTGTAAATTAATTCTTTGCATGCAAATTCTTCAGTCTGAAAAATAATTTTATTGATTTTTATCGTAAAAAATTTCTAAAGTAAGATCAACAAACTTGTCACGTTTTTATTCTTAAAAGCTAAAACAATATAAAATAAAATCGATTGAAGAGAACTGGGACACAAAAAGAAATGGTTAAAAAAAAAAGAATAATGAGAAAATTCATTTTAAACATTTGTTTATTAGTTTTTAATTCTTTTTTTTTTTTTAATTTCTTATTCGTATTTTCGAAAAAAAAAATTATTTTCAACTAAATTTTACTCCTAAGCATTTGTGATTTTTTTAAATCTTTCTTTTATTCGTATAATTCTTTTTGGCTATAACTTTACCTAAGTTTGATGTTTTTGTACATTTTCCCATTTAATGTTTGTTTTTGTTAAAATCAATATCTGGATTGCTTGTAATATTTTTTTTGTTTATCTGTTATTGCTTGACATTTCTTAATCTGACACCCAATAAGTCACAACCATTCTTTAGTTTTTTTCCATCGTGTTTGTTTGGTTAACCTCCTGAAATTTTCTTACATAAAGAACATGGTCGATGAACAAATAAATGTTATTAATTCTCTAAATACACTGAGAATCATAAGTAGCTGTAACAAATAGCAATTCTTTTCATTTACTTCGATAATTGAAATGCCCTGAAATGTTAGTATGTATGTGAATAATCTTTGTTATGAATGTGAATAATCTATATTATAAATGTGAATAACCTATGTTATAGATGTGAATAATCTATGTTATGAATGTGAATAATCTATGTTATAAATGTGAATAATCTATATTATAAATGTGAATAATCTATGTTATAAATGTGAATAATCTATGTTATAGATGTGAATAACATTTGTAGTAAATGTGAATAATCTGTTATAAATGTGAATAATCTGTTATAAATGTGAATAATCTATTTGTAGATGTGAATAATCTATGTTATAAATGTGAATAATCTGTGCTATAAATGTGAATAATCTTTCTATGAAGATAATTTCGTAAAAGTATTAGATGATAGAGTTGAGGAATGTTATTGCTATTTTATGGTGTATGTCTGTAATTAAATGACATGTCAAAAGACAATGCATATTAATTTATAATCTGCTAAATATAAACGTTGCTAATTATTTTTTCAATTTAAATAATATTATAATGTCTTTTTAAATATTTCATTACTGTGATGTATGAAAATCCATGCTTAGATAACGATTTAAAAAAAATATACAGAATTTCTCTATTTTTTAGAACTTCCAGAATTTTCTTGCTACACAAAAGAACATGTTGATGAAAAATAAATGTTGTTAATTGTCTAAATACACTTAGAATCATAAGTAATTGCAACAAATAACAATTCTTTTCATTTAATTCTATAATTAAAGTAACGTAAAATAACAGTAATTAAATGTAAACAATCTTCCTATGAAGATAATTTCGTAAATGTGATGATAGATGATAGAACTGAGGGATGCTGTTGCTATTTTTATGTGTCGGTCTGTAATTAAGTACCAAGTTAAGAACTTTGCCTATTCATTTAATTTATAATCTGCTAAATATAAAAGTTGCTAATTATTATTTTTAACTAAAGATATTCAAAATTTTAAATATTCCAGTCGTGTAACTTAAGAAAACCCAAGCTTAGATAATGATTAAAAATAGAATTTTTTTTACATTCTGTTAGTTTAAAAATCGAATTTTAAAAACGACAAAGTAATTTGTAGTTTGTATTTTTTAAGGCTTTTTGTAGTTTTAGTAATCAAGCTACGTAATTTACAATCCTTTATATAGATACATATTAATCTCTGCAATTGCTCCACAATGTATACACTGAAGTGACAAAAGTCATGGGATACCTCTTAATATCGTGTCGGCTCTCCTTTCGCCTGGCGAAGTGCAGCAACTCGACGTGGCATGGACTCAACAAGTCGTTGGAAGTCTTCTGCAGGAATATTGAGCCATGCTGTCTCGATAGACGTCCATAATTGCGAAAGCGTTGATGGTGCAGGATTTTGGGCACGAACAGACCTCTCGATGATGTCCCATAAATGCTCGATGGGATTCATGTCGGGCGATCTAGGTGGCCAGATAATTCGTTGGAATTGTCCAGAATGTTTTCAAACCAATCGCGAACAGTTGTGGCCCGGTGACATGGCGCATTGTCATCCATAAAATCCCATCGTTGTTTGGGTACATGAATGGCTGCAAGTGATCTCCAAGTAGCTGAACATAAGCATTTCCAGTCAATGTTCGGTCCAGTCGCACCAGAGGACCAAGTCCATTCCATGAAAAACAGCCCACACCATTACGGAGCCACCACCAGCTTGAACAGTGCCTTGCTGACAGTTTGGATCCATGGCTTCGTGGGGTCTGCGCCCCACTCGAACCTACCATCAGCTCTTACCAACTGAAATCGTGACTCATCGGACCAGGCCACGGTTTTCCATTCATCTAGGGACCAACCGATATGCTCACGTGCCCACGAGAGTCGCTGCAAGCGATGTTGTTCTGTCAGTAAAGGCACTCGAGTCGGTCTTCTGCTGGAATAGCCCAAGAAAGCCAAATTTCTCCGCACAGTTCTAACAGACAAGTCCCTTGTACGTCCCACATTGATTTCTGCGGTTATTTGACGCAGTGTTGTCTGTCTGTTAGAATTTACGACTCTTTGCAGACGTCGCCGGTCTCGGTCGTTAAGTGCAGGCGGTCGACCACTGCGCTGTCCATGGTGGGATGTTATGCCTGAAATGTCATATATCCGGCACACTCTTGACACAGCGGATCTGGGAATGTTGAATTCCCTAACGATTTCGAAATGACATGACCCATGCGTCTAGCTCCAACTAACATTCCGCGTTCAAAGTCTGTTAATTCCGTCGTGCGGTCATCATCACGTCAAAACCTCTTCACATGAATAACAACGGAACAGAAATGAAAGCTCTGCGAAAGCACTGCGCATTGCCATACCTGTTCTACGCGATGCTACTGCCATCTGAAAATTTGCACTATTTCTATCCCATGACTTTTGTCACTTCAGTATGTATTACTATCGATCTAATTCATATTCAGGTTTTTACTATATATTTTTGAAAATCCAAGTGGTACTAGATTGTTTGTTATTAACTCAGCTGTCATGTTTACTTATGACAGCTGAGTTGATGAAATATATTCCGAATTTTATTGTGAAGGACAGAAATTTGATCGAATAAATAAAAAAAGTAGCTTATTTACAATTATTTATAAAACAGCATAAACAATTTTCTGACTTCATCAGCTATAAGTTGATAATTTAACTCAATTAACTAAAGAATTTGAGGAGATATTGTAAAGTTTTCTTGATTAAAAATGTAAAGGAATAGTTCACAAATAATAAAGAAATAAATAGTAAAATATGAATAGTAAACACATAGAGAATACATGAATACCATCAGATTGGTTTGATGAAAGTAGAAATAAATAGAAACATCTGTTTTTGTTGTGTTTAATAATGAACCTAAATAATAAAATTATTTTTCTGCAATAAAGATGAAATGAAATTCTGCTTTGGTGTTCATGATTCATTAATTACTAATATTGGTGTTTTCTTTCATTTCACTAACTATCCAAAAATGTTTTAATGAAATAGCTTTGCAAATGCATAAATAATCTTAATGGAAAATCTTAATGACATATTCTGAGACACTGGCGATATATAAAAAGCTTATATTTCTAGAGATTTTTCTTGTTTACTAAGGAAAAGAACTATTTAATTCAAGAGTTCCCCTTTATACATCGAATTATTTTCCAAAAATAATGATTCACATTAATCAGGGTGAAAATACATTTCCATTTCCAACTTAATTTCATCGTTCTCCATTCATTCTTATTCATTTGATATTTTTGCTAGTAATTTTAATTTGTTCTTTTTGCTTATTAGTAGTTAAATAAAAAAAAAAAAATTCAGTAATAATAAATTAATCATCGATATTTGGAATTTATCGATGGATAATAAATTGATATTTGGAATTTATCGATGACTGATAAATTAATCAACCATATTTGGAATTTATCGATGACTAATAAATTAATCATTGATATTTGGAATTTATCGATGACTAATAAATTAATCACCGATATTTGGAATTTATCAATGACTAATAAATTAATCATCGATATTTGGAATTTATCGATGACTAATAAATTAATCATCGATATTTAGAATTTATCGATGACTGATAAATTAATCAACAATATTTAGAATTTATCGATGAATAATAAATTAATCAACGATATTTGGAATTTATCGATGAATAATAAATTGATATTTGAAATTTATCGATGAATAATAAATTAATCATCGATACTTGGAATTTATCGATGGCTGATAAATTAATAAACCATATTTGGAATTTATCGATGACTGATAAATTAATAAACCATATTTGGAATTTATCGATGACTGATAAATTAATCAACCATATTTGGAATTTATCGATAAATTAATAAACAATATTTAGAATTTATCGATGAATAATAAATTAATCAACAATATTTTGAATTTATCGATGAATAATAAATTAATCAACGATATTTGCAATTTATCGATGAATAATAAATTGATATTTGAAATTTATCGATGAATAATAAATTGATATTTGAAATTTATCTATGAATAATAAATTGATATTTGAAATTTATCGATGAATAAATTAATCAACGATATTTGGAATTTATCGATGAATAATAAATTAATCATCGATATTTGGAATTTTATTGTGAATAATCGATCGATTGGCATCGATTTTGAATAATAAATGAAACATCGAAAATTAAAATAAGTGGAATAAATTGAAATGAAATTTTACAAAAATTCATCTGATTCAACAATATTTTTATATAATAACTGCCTAAAAGATTTATTTGATTTTTAAGGAAAAGAAAGAAAATTAAGATTATAATTTTATTAAGTTTTCATTGATTTAAAGGCAAAATTATTATTAAATTTTCATATTTATTAAAATTCTGAATATTTATTTTTATTCAGAACATATATTTTACAATTTTAAACTTAATTTTAACAGAAATAGAAAGTAAAATTCATGCAATGTTTTCAACTAGAGCGATGAGTTTAAACTAAAAAAATGACTTCGAAAAGCAGTATAGATTAATAATTTAAAATTAGTATTATGTTTTTAGAAGGAGTCACATTTTTTTTTTTTACTTGACGAATGTCTTTAGCTGAAAGCTGTGCTTTAATTTTTTATTTCTGTAAAAATATTTTTATACATCATGTATATATCAAGTCATTATCATATCCATTTAAGGTACATTTTCTAATATAAATATTCAACATAAAGAATTATAAAGCTGCCAACCTAAATTGAAACTTTTTCATAAATTAAAAATATTTTTCTGAATAGAAACATTATAACTATGAAAACAATGGATATATCTCGAAGGTAAAAGCAATTTCTTTTTGTTTTTCAGGAGATTTAATTACATATTATAACAAAAAACGTTAAACTGTTTCACACTATTCACTAGTTTTAAAAAAAATACTTTTTTTCTTTCTAATGCAGCCAGCAAACACTTAGACAGTTTGGTCTTGGATGCTTTAAGGCAAGCGCTGCACAGACGTTACTCACTTTGCATTACCCAGGGGGCGCGTGTAGCTTTTATAGTAAGCCCTGACGCGGAGTAACAATGACCCCCGCAACGCTCTAGGATCATGTTATTAGGACCGGGACCTACGATTTACAGTGGATTCCGAACCACTGCAAACACCCATGCACCCCCGGTGCCAGATCCAAGTTGCCAGAGCGCTAGCCACTCGGCCATCAGGCCCCTTTTAAAAATACTAATTAGGGTAAATTAATTAACTGAAAAACATAAACAGTATTTTTGACCGTATATTTACTCTTGGTTTTCTAATGCAGGGCATATTTACCTAAATTATTCCCCATCAAATGGCAAACATGTTTCTGATTCAGTGTTACTTGTAGTACATCGGGGTTTCTACTACATCGATAATGTGTCTCAACATATTCCAATGAACAACCTCAAGTAAGCTCACACTCTTTTCCCTTCTTTTTAAATCAAAGAAATGTAATTTCATCCCTTAGATTTATCAGGTCCACCCCGGTAAAGACAAAAAACTTTCAGATTAGAATTGCTTGTCAAATTTCGAAATAATATATGAAATAAGGTAAAACATTAAAATTATTTATCCTAAAACTATTGCTTAGTTACGACTTTTAAAATATAAGAATTTGTGTGGTTCCGGGTAGAATAGCCCCACCGTAGCCCATGCATGTCGTAAAAGGCTACTAAAATGGGTACCCAGTGACTGGGGTATAACCAGGTGGGGTAAAGTCAGACTTGTCTCTGGTTTCTCCATGCCTTTGTATCGCAACGTCAAGGACAAAAAGAAACTGCATTTTTTATCCTCTATCATGGCTAATCGTTGTAAGACACAATTTCATGGACTTGGTTTAGAGTTGTTGTCTACCAAGTGGGATAAGAAACAACAGCAACAAAATATAAAACACTGTAGCACATAAAAATCCAGACGAGCTTGAGGAAAAGCGCACTGAGTTTATTAATTAATGAATAAACTTTATTCGAAACCCATGAAAACAGGCATTTTCCGCATCAATGCAGAAAATCGGCATAATAAATTTATAGACAGGAAAGTCCAAACAGTACAGTTGAGGTGGAAAATGGAATGCAACACTCCCAGATGTTACCCATAGAGATATTTGTTCTTTTATTTATGATGGAAAAGTGAGTGCAGCATAGCAAACATACCATGTTCTATCTTGGATAAAGCTGAATATGCTTAACGTGACGTTCTATTGGTAAATGACGACAAAACAAAAAATACCCAGCACTGGAGGTCAAATAATATGAACAAATAAAACAAATGAATAAATGAAGAAACCTGTGCATATTTAAGTTCCTTATAAAGATTTAAATATGGGTAAAAGCAAATTTTTCAGTTTCATCAATAAAATAAATTTTATTCATTCAACTCTCCTACGAAGTAGCTTTGATAATATACTATATAATAAATTTAGATAATTCTCACATAGGTATTTTTTTCCTGTTAGGTTTTTGCTTAAATTAATCACAGATGTTTCTTAAAAAAAAAATTTAAGTTTTATTTATACAATTTTTCAAAACCATTTTATTAAGAAATGGCTGTAGTCAATATCAAAACCAATCCTTAACAACAATACTGTCTCGATGCAACAACAATACTGTCTCGATACAACAACAACACTGTCTCGATACAACAACAAAACCTTTTATTTTTTAATTTTCTTAAGTTCTGAACAGATTTTGTCTATTGTGAATACGTGTATGAGTCTGGAATAGACATCATTCGAGGATTGATGGATCTGGAACCTGTGCAAGAAAGGCTTTTATGTTCCAATACTTAGGCTAACAGAAAGTGTTGTGACTAATCCTCAATATCAGGTAGTGCGAGACGGACACCCCATGAGTAGTCTACTCATGGATGGAGAGTAAGGGGGCAGCTACTGTTCTCATGGAGCACCTGTAGGTAGAAGTCTAACATGGCCCTGAGTCGCTGAAGAAGGAGGGTAGTGCTGGGGACTCTTACTTCATTGCGTAAGGGAGAAAACTACCCCTCATATGCGACAAGATATCGTACGGGAGAAAACGCGGAATATAATAACAGGTAGTCTGACTAACAAGACAAGATGCTGAACATCACAAAAGACAAGATGCTGAACATCACAAAAAGCTATCGAGTCTCCTCGTTTTTGAAACAGTATCTACAACAATGCCACCAGCTGATTGAATCTCAACCTTAACGCCAAACAGCTTCGCACGTTACCACTGAGTCACGAATCGCTGAAGAAGGAGGGTAGTGCTTTTCAGGGGGAACTACCCCTCATATGCGTCTCGTACGGGAGAAAACGAATCGGAATATAAACTAACAGGTGGTCTGACTAACAAGACAAGATGCTGAACATCACAAAAGCTATCGAGTCTCCTCGTTTTTGAAACAGTATCTACAACAATGCCACCAGCCGATTGAATCTCAACCTTAACGCCAAACAGCTTCGCACGTTACCACTGAGTCACGAATCGCTGAAGAAGGAGGGTAGTGCTTTTCAGGGGGACTTTTAAGGGGGAACTACCCCTCATATGCGTATCGTACGGAGAAAACGCGGAATCTAATAACAGGTAGTCTGACTAACAAGACAAGATGCTGAACATCACAAAAGCTATCGAGTCTCCTCGTTTTTGAAACAATATCAACAACGCCACCAGCGGATTGAATCTCAACCTTAGTGCCAAGTCACCACTGAGTCACAAGTCGGGTGAAGTAAAGTGTTAAAAAAATATCTTAAATGTATACAGTGAAGGAGGGGAATTGACAAAGAATAGATAATTTTTCTAATTTTCTCCCATACGATACGCAAATACACAGAAGTTACCACTATGAAATGTTTACGTAGGTGCTAGCTTACGTTGTATTTACGTAGTATTTATAGCTGAAGGGCTTTCGTCATATGCAGTAATGGTGTAGGACAGAAGAAGGTATGTAGGTAATATTACGTAGGTACTAGTATACGTAATAGTATGTAGTATTTGCCAGCCGAAGGATTTTTGTCATAATCATTAATAGTTCACTGACATACAGCAACAAAACAATAATACTAAATTAATTAATTAAAATTAAAAAAAAAGAAAAGAAAACAGATTTAATTTAACACGGTTTTGATACAACACGGAAAATACTACCTCACGATAGTTAAATATCAAATATTTTCTGCGAAAAAACTATTGTTGTGCTAAGGTATATTCTAATAATAATTATTGTTTACATATACATAAATATTACTTTAAAAATGAATATCATTTCTACAACCATTTGTAAAAATAATACAATCAGCAAGAGAAAGAAAGGACAGAAGGAATAAATTGTTCAGCCTATAAGGAAGTGTGAAATTATCATATTCGCCTCAAATAAAACATCAAAACAAATACAAGGAAAACAAGTTAATTTTCAGTCACGATAAGGTGATATTTTTAAGTCAATTTAAAGCTAATACAGACACAACACAAAAGAAACTTTAACTATGTGTTGTGTCAATTGATTTAAAGCTAATACAGAGAACAACACAAAAAAAAACCTAACTATTTGCGTCAACTGATTTAACTATATATTATTATCAACTGTACCTTTTTATTATATACTACTGTGTCTAAAAAGTAAGAGCAATTTTCAATTTAAAATTCTCGGGGCTTTATGGAATTGCAATTTTTTTTTCTTTTTTTCGGTTGCTGGCACTGTCCATGACATCTGTGTGAAATTTGACGCCAAAATATTCATTACTGTTTGAGTTACGCTTGGCTTTGTGAGACGCTAAACTGATTCCGGCGATTTCTGAAATGTCTGAATTAATTCAGCAAAGAACTTGCATTAAATTTTGTTTAACGTATAGAATGTAGCAGAAGGCATTCATTCCTATATAGGAAAGAAATGTTTAGAAGTGGTATTAACAGTTCAAAGAAGGCAGAGAACGTGTTGAAGACAAAGAGCCCTCTGGTCGACGACCATCAACCAACCGACAAGCTCACGTCCGAAAGAATTAAAGATTTGATGCTTGCAAACCGTCGATTTACAAAGAGACCTTGTTGCTGATGTTGTAAATTCAAAATGATCGGTCAATTTCATTTTGGGCCTCAAACTCGTCAAATCTCGATTGGCACCGAAGACACCGAATGCGCCATCTCACATTGCATTGATTCTTCGTGACTTTTTCGCCAAAAATGAAACTCACATCGTTCCACAACCTCCGTATTTACACCGTGCGACATCTGGCTATTCCCTAAACTCAAAAGACTACTCCGGGAACACCGTTTTAAGTCGATTTAAGTGATTCTACGTGAATAGCAGAGCGCTTTGAAAGCCATCCCTGCCGATGACTTTTTAGCATGCATTGAGGATTGGAAAAAAGTTGGCATAAGTGCATTGTGTCGTGAGGGAATTACTTTGAAGGCGATGAAATAAATTTGGAATAATAAATAAAAGAATTTCTGAAAAAAAAAAAAAGTAGTTTTATTTTTGGGTACAGTAGTGTTATTGTTAATCGTAACTTTTTATTTTATAATATGCCAATTAATTGGATGAAAATCATACACCTGAAATTTCATAATTTTCAGATTAAAAATATACCTGATTACTTATTTTCGTAAACTTCAATTATTATAACGTATAGATTTATATTCAGTTTCTTTAGTGGTGAGAAAACCCCATTATAAATAATAAATTAAAACCACATTATAAATGCGCATATAATTGTAGATGCATGTAAGGAAATCTGAAACTAAGAGATTGTTTTTAGGTATCATTTTAGTCCCTTTTCTATTAAAGACTCATTCACAATGAGATAATATTTTTAAATGGAATTTATCTTTTTAATTTTCGTTTTTTTGAAGCGTAGTAAAGTGCATTTTAACATTTATACTTCTTTAAAAAGAAATAGAACATTTGTAATGCACTTATGCTACGTTTTTACCAAAATGTATCTTTTTTAGGTTTAGAAAAGCTTAGGTATAAAAGCTTTCAACTTTCTGATTTCATCAGAAAAATAAACAAGTAAAATTTGTGGTTTTTATTTTCAAACGAAATATATTTGATCAAGATGTAAATATATACAAATGAGAATTGAAATAAAATAAAATGTTATAAAAATTATGTGAAACTAATTCTTGATAAACATTAAATATTGTAAATTTCATTTTATTTTATAAAAACATATAAATAAATTCAAAATTCAAAATCACAAATGAAAATTTTTATTAAAAATTATCTGTTGTGGAATATATATAGAATCACTGGCTTTCCAAATTAATTAATTATGTAAAAAAAATATCAAAAGTAATATGCAATCGCTTTCATACGAAAGTCATATAAATCCATTTTGAGTTTATATATATGAGAAGATTTTGTTTGCATTTGAATGAACTAAAAATCTTTTTTTAAAATGTAATTCATGACCATGATGTTCACATTGACTGCCTTATTACAAACATGAAAATCCCTTATATCCAACTAAAATCATTATTAACTCTTTTTTTTTTATACTAATTTAGCATAAAATATTTTATTTTTAATGTTTTAAGTTAAATAAGTGTATTAAATTCCATCCTACAACTTGTATATAAGACAATCTTGTTATTAGTGCGACTTAATATAAAATCATAAGGTTTTTAAAACATTAATATATATATGCACCAACATTGGCGCAACAGCCCCATGTTGGGCCAAGAGCTTACTGGCAGATTTCGAGACGGAAAATGTTTTCTTTTTTACGGAGTAGGATTGCCAGCACTACGCCCAACGTTCTACAGACATGTTAGACTGGGATCTACGTTTTAAAGTGGATTCCAAACCATTACAAACACACATGGCACGACGGGACTCTAACCAGAAACTTGTGACACCGAGCGCTACAGCGCTAGTCCCACGAGCATCAACCCCTACCCCCCCTGTATATATATAATTTTTCATTTGCGGTTCAACGAAGTTCAAATGTTAAACATCCCTGATTTAAAGCATCTAAGTTTTCTTTAAATATCAATGTAAATAAACGCAAAATATGACTTTAGATATTAAAACATCATAGTAAGTCATTCTATTAATATATAAATGTTAGACATAAATTCTCTTTTTTTTTAAATATACAAAAAAATTTAACCTTTTTTTCTCTGAAATGTTAATCGATACATTTAAATCGATTAACATTTGAAAATAGTTAAAGGCGTCAAATAGTGAATAGGGTTAAAAAAAGTTATAGGCTTTGAAAAATAGTTAGCATCGAATGCACCATCTATCTTCCTTTGTAGAAACGATGGACATGGTCAGTCTAAAGATAACAAATTAATGTAACAAAGAACAGAAAACAGATAAGAGAAACAAAGAGATTGACAGCTTGTGTAAGTGTCTCGCTTCGACCGCAAGACAAAGAGAATGGGGAACTTTCCAGTTTTTCGTCCATATAACAAGCGAAAGTCTTTCTAGAAGGCAATGTCCTGACAATAACTTGTACACGAGCTGCTTGTGATATGTATAAATGGAACGGTGTGGTATAGTTCTTTAGTTACATAAAGATAAAAAAATGTGAAGCAAATCTCGTCAAACAAAACCAAAACTCAGTCTCTGTGTCAATGTTTAAAGATTAACCCAAAAATCGACCGATTCAGTTGTGCTGAAAAGAGGAAAAAGAATAAGTTATGCATCCCTTCAGATGCCTTTTCTGGGGGTAATTTTTTTCCGTATTGTGCTACTACAGTGGGACTACATGATGTAGCAATGAATCAGACATATATCTCACATCCTAGTTGCGAATGATTCAAAATATCAAACATTTAAAACATGGTGCAGTACAATGTAGTATTACATGTATTAATTACATTAAAAGCATATGAAGTTTTTTTGTTAAAAATGAGGTGTTCTTCATTTTTTTAAAAATATTAACACACAATATTTCTTAATGTTAAAAAATAATGAATCTTTTCTTAAATGTTGGGTCTTTCTTTAAAAATGTTGGGCCTTTGTTAAATGATGGGTCTTTAATAATATAACTCTTCATCGTCGAAGTGTTGCAGCTTCATTGAGATGCCGATATAATATATATTCTAGGTCGGAGATGCACAAATCGGGGCTCAGTTCATCATTTGTCTAGTTTATTTAAAATAAAATTACTTAATATATTTTTTAAGATTTCAGATTTTAATGAGAAGTTAAAATATTGAACACGTGCCTTATCTCATAAAAAAAGGAAACTATTAAATATCAGGATTCTTTATACATTGTTTTCTAAATTATTAACGTTTAGAAGATGCAGGATTCCTAATTATTATTTTAAATAATGGGCCAAAAAATCATTTAACTTCAATAAATATAACATTGAAATATATAATCCTCATTTCATTAACCTATATTAGGAGAAATTATTTTAGGGAAAATTATAAAAATATAAATCATGTAACTTATCACTTTTGTACATACTTATTCTAGCTATTGAATATATATAATGTTGCATCTTCTACATAATTGCGTTCTACTATCAAATAAAAAGCCAAGTCAAAGTTTATAACAATTGAAATAAACTTTTACTATGGAAGAACATATGCTCCGAAGAATGTCAGAAGTTATCTAATTATTTCTAAAATTAAAAAAATATTGGGTATATCTTGGAAATTCTTTATAAACTTATTTCAGTTTAAATCATTCTGTAAATATCGTTATGTCATTCTATAATGATTCAAGCTGGTTAAAGGCATTTACTAAATAACATTTGAATTACTAAAAAATTGTAGTTTATGTCATTCATTAATAACCTTCTGTCATTCATTATGATTCAAGTTATTTAAAGAAATTTACTAAAAATACATTTAAATTACTAAAAATTGCAGATTGATTTGAGCTTCGACAACTTAAAGTTAACTGTTAACTATCTGTTTATGTATTTTCCTGGTATTTCTTTTCGATTCAAAAGTGGGTCAATATCTTCCGGATAGAAATTCTTTTCTTTCCTCCTTCACTTAAAATGAAGGCCATAAATATTTCAGGCCTAATTAGTGTAGAATAATGCAGTAAATGAAATCTTTTATTTATATACATGATTTAAAAAAGCAATTATTTATTACATTTAAATAATCACTTTAATAATTCTAATTTATTTAACAATTGAAACGAATTCAATTTAGTAATTCTAATTTTTTAACAATTAAAATGAATTCCATTTAATAATCCTAATTTATTTAACAATTGAAACGAATTCCATTAATAATTCTAATTTATTTAACAATTGAAATTAATTCCATTTAATAGTTTATAGGGTAAATATTACTGTTTTAAATTTATCTAACGCGGAAAAGTTTTTTTTATTTATTTCTGTCCACAGAGAGATTTAAAAAAATATTTAAATTATATTACGATATCGGAATTTTCATTTTTGTTTCTTTCATAAAATCAAATAAATAATTTTCGATAAAATTTGAGACAGGCAATGAGAATTTTAGTATACTTTCTCCTTTCTTGAAAAACTACTAAGCTTAAATGTGCAGCAAGAAATTTAATAATTTTCGTTTTTATTTATTGCAATACAATGTTTTAAGTGTATATAATTGCGGAAAATTCAAGCAAATAAAGCCATCACAGTGAAAAAAATTACAAATAAAACAAATACGTTGACAATAATTTTTACTACAGTGAAAATATCAGAAAAATTTGTATTATATGTGCATCACATATGTGCATTTCCAGAATTTATTCTTTCTAATATGAAAATGCAAATGCTATGCAAAGAAACCCATCACAGTAAAACAGTTACAGTTAAAAGAATGTATTGTTAATACTGATTTATACAACATTGAAAATATTAGAAAGATTAAAGACTCAAAATTAAAATCTGAAATAATCAATCTCTTGCAACTAGATTTGCACAACACAAGTTTTATAAATGTATACTTAATAAAATTAAATATTATATATTTAAATACCCAAGTATTATATAGATCAGTATTAATATTTTAATGTTATATTCAATAAATCTAGCTCATAAATATGCAATTTTTTCAAGACTGGTAAATTTACACTACAAAGCTTTGGCAAATCTAAATTTCTCACTAATAATTTGACTAAGTGATCACTACTTTTAATATAATTTCAAATTTTATCGCAGTTTGGAACGAAATCCTATGCAGATGGCATCTGCGAAATCCTTTCAAATAAGATGAAGGGATTTCGCCGCAAACAAAATTTTACCAGACTCACTTTAAATCTCTACTGTGCCAACCGCCAGTCGCTTTCAGTTTTCGATATGCTATTATCGAAAGCCAGGGTTGATATTTATATGTAGAAAGTTAATAACTCAAATTGAAAAAAAAAATTGCAATTCTAGTTTGAAAGTAATTCAAATTCAGAAAAAAATTACAATCTAGTTTGAAAGTAATTCAAATTGAGAAAAAAAATTGCAATCCTAGTTTGAAAGTCAGAAAGATTAGTTTGAAAGTCAGAAAGATTGGCAGTTAGAGTTCAGATTGAAGTTCAACAAAGGAAACTAGACTGAAAGTCCCCACGTCTATACCAGGTATGGACAGTTAAGTTTATAAACCAGAAAGTTCCTTTCTTTAATTTCAAGATATAAATTGAAAATGAGTATAATAGACATGTCACACCCTTTGGTTTATATTTAATGCAGTCATAATTTTAAATGATAGCTGGGAGGTTTATCATTTGAAATGACGATGGCATTAAATATAAACCAAAGTTTACAGATTGTAAAGAAGTCAATGACTTTTAAGTGATTTATAATAGGAGCTTTTAGAGACGCCGCATGATGAAGATAGTTTCGTCAATTTCGCTGGAAATGGAATGCTTTTAACTACTGCCTGTTTATTAAAAATTAAATATTATATACTTAAACATCAAAGTAATAGATAGATCGAATATCAATATTTTAATGTAATATTCAATAAATCTAGCCCATAAATGTGCGATCTTTTCCAAGATACTATATATTTACGTTACAAAGCGTTGTCAAAATACTAAATATCTAGAGGAAATATGTTTAAATATTGTAAAAATATGTTTTTTATGGGATAAAACTTAAATAGTATCTTACAATGAATAATAATAATATAAAATTTACAATAAAATACTGATTGGAATATTGGGTAATAAATAAATATGTTGATTATAATTACAGAAGTTATGCAACTATTCTCACTAACTGTAGATATACAATCAAAAAGTTTTTATTCTTACGTATTACTTTAGAGAATTATAAAAATTTGGTTTTTTTAGCGACATGTATACTTTATTTCACTCCATTTGATCCAATTAGATATATTTTATATGATCTGATCAATGAATTCTGTTGCCACAATGAATTAAAAAATAAATTAATTTTATCGTACGAAAAGTTGGAATTTTAAATTTACTTCTATATATTATAAAACAAGAAATAATTCAAAAGAAAAAAATGTATACCACAAAAACCAAAACGAAATTGAATAAAACTAATACAAAAACATAAAAAGAAAAATTGATAATGGCAAAATAGAATTAACATTTGCCAAAAGCTACATTAAAAAGCATTTACCCAAATAGAAAATTAGCACTATAAAAGTACAAAACAGTTCAACTCACGTGAAGAACAGAATGATGATGGTTAAAAAATAAATTAATTTTATCTTACGAAAAGTAAGAATTTTAAAAATTTACTTCTATATATTATAAAAACAAGAAATAATTCAAAAGAAAAAAATGTATACCACAAAAACAAAAATGAAATGAAAGGGAATAAAACTAATACAAAAACTTAAAAAGAAAAAATTGATAATGGCAAAAAAGAAAATTAGCATTTGCCGAAAGCTACATTAAAAGCATTTACCCAAATAGAAAATTAGCACTATCAAAGTACAAAAGTTCAACTCACGTGAAGAACAAAATAATGATGGTTAAATTCCCGATCAGTCCAATTACCATAATTATTGTATACAGAACTCCCAATATATATTGCAAAAATCATCGACGGTGGTTCAAACTGAAGCCAGTGTTCGGGAGTTACAGATTTCATTTCGGGGTCCAAAATATCAGCCCAAGTAACTCTAGAACTGTTACTTTTCATGGCTAACAGAAGGTTCAGTTCCACTTTTCAATTAAATGTCAAGCGCATGATGATGAGAGAAGCGAGCCAAAACAACAGTCATCGTCTTATAAAACCAGCGACAGCAACACGCGTTGGTCAAGTGCAACAAGTGACAAGTGTCATGAGAATTCAGGAGTGGCGGGCTTTTCTTTTGGTGCTTGTTTGATCGCCAAATTTGGCGCCAAAAGATTTAGGGAAATCTCGATTTGATTTTCAACGCCGATGGAGAATGAGTGGAAATATTGACCTGAAGATGCTTTTTTTTTTTTCTTTGTGGTGTGTTGCTGGTGAAAATGAAAAAGGGTGTTATATAAAATTTTATACAAAAATGTCTAAAATTTTATATAACACCCATTGCATTTTCACCAGCAACAGAATTTAGGATTGCGTCTATTTTTCTTTTCTTAATTCTTTTTTTTTTCAATGAAAGTCATTAAAATAGTTTTAAGACTTATTCACAGTCTTTCTGTTATCCGAAAAATTATTTTTTATTATGTAATGATGTAATGATATTCATTCATGAGTACATTAGTGTCTTTTGCTTGTTAAATTACATTTATTTATTTATGCCTTTCGTGTATTTTTACAGATAAGAAATGTTTACTAAATTCTTAATTTCTCAATAAACACTTTTTTTAATCCTTAAATTGAGATATTGTAACAAATTGAAATACTTCTGATATAGTTTATATATATTTATATATATATATATATATATATATACTCTATATAAATGTTGTAAATGGAATTTTCATTGTTTGTTATAAATTTTCATACTTAAACATGTAAAAAAGGAGTAATTTTACCAAAAGGATATAAAGTTGTAATCTGTAACTTGTCTGCTATAAAGAAAGCTGATTTTAATATTATTTACATCAATTAAACTGAATAAAAAATTTATTTCACTTCAGTATTTTTAAATAATGTTTTTGACCGAATTGTGGCTCACTGGCAACGAGCACAGCTGGTGAGCAGAAAGAACTTCAAAGAAATTTGGATTTTAAAGAAAAATTAACTTTTCAATAATTTCAATTTTTTTTAGTTAAAATATAGACTGCGATATGTTTAATTTGTGATTATGATACGTGATTTGTGTGTAACTGTGTGACTATGATACGCTCCTGTAATAAGCACTCAAATACTTAATTTTTCAACAATTCTCTTTTAAAATAAAAACTTTATTGAAAAATATTTTTAAAAAAATTAATGTTGCAAATAGCTTTTCAATATTTTCAGACAATGCGTTATTTATTTAATGCAATATATGTGTCAATTTAATTTATTTCAAAAAAAAATATTTTAATAATGTTTGAAAAGAACTACGGGTTTCTATAGCCAGCACTATGATAAAATATTAATAATTCCATGCACTATAGCAACAACACAGCTTTTAAAGTTTTCTTAGTATATGTACCTAAGACATATGAAAATAAAATTTCACTCCATACTTTTTCAATCTAAAACTTATTCAACTCAAAAGTTCCCTCTGAAACTTATTCCAGTTCTTTTCCAAATTCTTTCTGACTAAGAATAATATGTAAAACTATCCGAATGATGCGAAATTGCTTTTTATGTCCTTTCTAAAAGCTCCCTGAAATATATGAAAAACGTTTTTACACCTTGTTGTCTTTAGTAATAAGAAAAACAATATTTTACGCTTCGTGGCCTCCGAGGTCTCAAACAACAGAGAAAACCTATTTCCAAATGTACCATTTTCTAGATAGCGATCGTATTTATCTTACGAATACGTTTTCGATTTTTGAAGTTTCAGATCTACAGTTTTTGGTTTGTAGAGTCAATAACTGACTTGCGTGTGACCATCAATTGTTTGCAGAACCAATTTTTTAACCCCATGGTCTATTTGAATTGATATTATGTTTTCATTGATTCTGTATTCTTAGAAAAAAATTTGTTTTGATGGAAGTCTCGAGTTTAACCACCAGCATATCTTAAATGTTATAAATTTAAAAATATTAATCGAAATTCAACCTGGTAAAAGGCAAAAGATCTTTTACAACCTTATTGCAAATATGATTTTCTTTGTTTACATCAAATAAAGATTAGGGTGTGGTTGGCGTGTTTGACTTGTTCCAGAACAAGTAATATAAAAAAAATAATTTTTTTAGTCAATTCCTACTTAGGTCAACAAAGAAAAATTTTATTTTAGTTGCTTTTTATTAAATAATTACAATTAACATAAATATGTATATGCATATGACAGAATCACAATATTAAGTGGAAAAATAGAAAGCAAATTTTTCAAAAATTAATGAATTAATATTTGAAAACACTGTATTAACATCAATTGTCATCCACTACAAATTAAAAAAATGTATTTGAATTTGAGTAGATGAATAAAAAGTATTTTATTAACGATTGAAAATTTGAACAAGTTTTATATATATATATATATATATATATATATATATATATATATATATATATAGGGTAGAGTGTGAACTAATAGTAGGAATTGAAAAATTAGTTGTTCTACAGTGGAAACTCACTTCCCTTTTTCTTTTAAAATGTTTAGATAAAACGTTTAGCTGCCATAATATTTATTTCTCTTGAAATGACAAACATAATTTGTGCATATTATAAATAAGAATAAACATACTTAATATATCTACAAAGTTCTTTTTAACAAGTTCTCTTAAGGATTAGGTATCTGTAAAAGGATTGGGTGTCCTCTCCGTTGCCTGGTCTGCTTCACTGGACTGTTGAATCTATCTCTCCAATTCTAACTCTCTAACATTAACTCAAACACTTTTGGCCTCTCTTTCTCTGTATAAATACGTAAAAAAATCCGCCCAAAGTCTTCCATTAAGCCTGTTTTGAAAGAATGATCAGTTAGTTTTCATACCTGGAGGGCCATCAGGCCTCCAAACCTGAGGGCCTGAAGGCCGAGTGGTGCTCGGTACTACAAGTTTTGGGTTCGAATCCCGGTGGTGCCATAGATGTTTGTAGTGATTCGGAATCCATTTTAAGCCGTAGGTCCCGGTCCCAAATGACCGTAGAGCATCACAGAGCCCAATCAGACTTCTCACACACATCATTCCCAAACTGTAAAGGGACAATTCAGCTCTAGGCACAGTAATGTGGTGTAGTGTAGTAGTAGTCGTATCTCCATACCTGCTTATTTTTATTTTCCTCCTAGGGACATCTGCCTGATTGCCCCAACTTTTCCAAGAAAATAACCTTTGTTTCCAAGGAATGTTTTCCTTTTCTGGTTTTTGTATCTGCTATATAATTCCCTGGGAATTCATGGTTCGGCCAATCTTTACATCACATATAACATGAAGGCAAACATTTCTTTCGTGCTTTTCTTTTTTCTTTCTTCTTTTTTTCAACTTTTATTCTTAAGTTGACGTAGCATAATTTGCGCAAGTAATGCTAATTATTTATTCAAATTTTTACTGCATTAGGACATTTTATGGGCCTTAAATTTTCAAAATAGTGGCATGCAAATTTTAAATCATTTACTTACAATAAAAAACATTTGTTTAAGAATATTGTTAGAAAAAAATGCTTATATTTAAAAAAATACTTTGAATAGCACCAACATTTTGTGTAAAAATAATATATATATTTAATGATTATTTCACCCTAATTTTACAAATTGCCTTTTTTGTCTTAAAATATAAGGTCATGATCAATTAATTAATGCCTCTATCAACTACATATATTATCCTAGCTAAATTAATTGTTAGATTTATTGTCTAATGATACATACATAGAATTTGCACAGAATGAGATTTAGAAAAATTTAAATAAAATATTATATCTGTGACATTAAATTGATTAAATAAATGTTTTAGTAATTGGTTCAATGCTTATAGTAATAAAGCCCCAAAACGATTAATTTTTATTCGCACGTTTAAGTGGTTCCAAATTTGCTTAAGCATTTTAATGCATTATCTACAAACATTCATTGTTAATTTTCTGAATGCCATTTTAAAATGGGATATGTTTTAAGAACCAAATAAATTATGTAATGACTTCTTGAAATAAGCATTTGCTGATTAGCTAATACTGACAGCAAATGGAGTGAACATTCTTGTAGTAGGATAAAGAATAAAAACCCTCGCATAGTAGGTAATGCATTATTGCCTTCTGTTCTGGCAAAAATCGTCAGCTAATTAGCTAATTCTTGGCTAGGTTGCAATCAATCAATTTTAAATAAAATATTAATGAAAGATTAGGGAAAGCCAGAGTAACATTTAGCTCTTTATAATCATTTCATAGAGAATTTCTTAAAACAATATTATTGAGGATGTATATATGTATATATATATAAGAGAAATTTTTAGAAATTTTTCGGGGACATTTGTTTGCATTTAAAAACTGACTGAATTTACAATACTTGCAGTAAAATGTTTCACATAACACTAACTAATATACATATAAAAATTTTATTTTTATTTTTATATTTTATTTTAGTTGAAACGAATGAATTCGCATACTTAGAATAAAAAATTAAATTAGCTATTTATTTAACAGGGTTAAAATAACTCATAAAATCAATCTAATTTACAAATATTGTTATAAATCATTCACAATTAATACTTAATTGGATATCATTTGAGATTTACAACAGTTTATAGTCTTATTGGCTTGTATTCGACCAGTTTTGAAATAATTGAATTCGAAATAGAATCCCTTTCTTCTTGAAGAGCAACTTTCAGATAACCTTTGCTCGTCATAAATTTTATTCTTATTTTATTAGCTAAAACATCTTACAAAAGTTCAATGAGGTTGAAATTTGGTGAACAATTTGGCGTACATATACATTTATTTTGACATACTAAGACATACGGAGACATTTTGACATACTAAGACATACGAAGACATTTTGACATACTAATATAATACCCAAAGCCTAGTGTTTAACGCTGTATGTTAACAACCAATATAGTGTATAAACACGTAATCATAATTCAATCCTCTTTGACAGAACTTGACTGTAAATTTTTCTTTGCCCTAATGATTCATGACCCCATTTTCGACACCACAAGAATACATACAACCACCAGCAAGTACAAAATCACCTCAATATTTCAATGTTGAAAGAAGATACTTTGAATATTCTGCGATTGGTTTCTCCATTCACTTCTCGCTCCCTCAAAAGTGTTGAATTAACTTTTCGATATATACTATACACACATATATTGCAAAAGCTAAGCATAGTTTACAATTTTTCTCGGTTACGAAGTATTTTTCTTCTCAGCCGTGGTAAATTGCTTCTCTGCATATATTTCGTACTGTACATGATGCATGTACTGCAATATTTTGAAGCTGAACCAATATTTTAAAGAAACAAATCCTCCAATTTTATTTCGATTGGTAAACTAAAAATCGAAGATCATTAGAGTCGAGGAGCGATGGTAGAAAATTGAAAAAGAATCTAATATTTTAATCCTCTTCTTGTGTGGTAAAACAAAATTGAAACTTGATTTAATGTTTTATCTTCCTTAAGAAGTTTTAAAATTTATTTCTTTTCGGTTATGGAAGTCTCTGATAGTTTCTTTCTCATTTCTGTGTGTTATACTTAACAAACACAAATTTTAAATTGAATTTTTATGGCAACAAACGTACTGGAAAGCATTTAGAATTACTTGCATGCTTCTATTTTTAAAACGATTGTGATTCACAACAATAAATTTGAATTTATCGCATGTACGAATATTTTTATGCAATCAAATTTCAATTCATTTTAGGTTTTTTATATTTTATATATATTAAATATAAAATATATATATATTAAAAAATAAATATATATTAAATATATTTATAAAATTTAATTAATTTATATATTAAAATATTTATATATTTATAAAATATATATATTATTAATATATTAATTATTAATTATTAATATATTATTAACATATTTATATATTAAAATATTTATATATTTATAAAATATATTATAATATATTAATTATTAATTATTTTATATTATTAACATATTTATATATAAAATTTTAAAATTCTAAGTTCAAAGAGTTTTTGAAGTTTCTGATTACATTTCCCTTTATAATTATAATAAAAACATGTTTTTCCCTATAAATCGTCACAGTACGAATACTTTCTACACTCATTTTATGTAATTTTCACACAAAATAAAAATTAAGATAAACCAATGCACTCAACATTTAATGCCTTTGATGTTTCTAGTGAATTTTTCTTTTTTTTTTTATATAATTTTCTGTACTTCGTATTTGATTCAAATCTTTAATTAATACAAATAAATTGAAGCGTAATTTCTTTTTCACATCACGAAAACGTAAATTATATTTCAAGTGGATTTTTTTAAATAGAGTTCTGTAAGACCTTTACAAATGTTACAATTATGGAAAATACAAATTCAAAAATGATTATAAATATTATTTTATGACAAAAAAATAAATTTTAATTTTCTGAGATAAGCAAAGAGATGAAAAGATTTATCGAATTAATTTTGATATCATCTGATAGTAAAATTAATCTTTAAAGTTGTGTTATCGAATTCTACCCAACTTGGCAGCATTCAATTCAAAACGGTGTTGTCACAGATGCAGAACATATATGTCGTACATTGATACAAAATGTTTGAAATAGAAAAATATAGCTTCGATTTACATAAGTCACAACCCTTACATATGAGTTATGATTTCATTTTAGTGTTGTGAGCTTAAGTAATGTTATATATCAAAATTAATAATTATTTAAACAGCCATAACAAAAATTAAATACTCATTCAAAAGTTTGAGTTGTACTTTACTAATGATATTATTGTGGTTCTTGAAAATAAATTAAAGCATATTTTTAATTTTTGCCCTGAAACATAATTGTATAATTTATTTGCAACCCCTATTTGTGTAATACATGGCACTCTGTCAAATCTTTTAAACACTGCCGATTCCTCTTTGCCGTCTTTACATACTCTAATAGCATTTATTCACTTTTGCCATTCTGTTATTGATCATATTTCTTCTTTATTCAGTATTTGTTGTTAATTGCTAATCTTGTTCGTATTCTAATCACTATAGGGTTGTGGGTAGATGGGGACTTGAGACACATAGATTTGAGACTCATAGCTTTATTTAAACACGCACAAATACCCCATACACACAATATTTGACACATTTCAAGACATATAATTATAGATATAGATTCGTGGTACGATTCCACTTATATAAGCCAAAAATAAAGATATTCTGATACGCGCAGAATGTGTGAAATAGTATACTTCCTCTCCGGGTGACAATCTGTAGGCCAACTACTACGCAGAGTTCTGTTGAATATATTTCCTCTAGAGATGAGAGATTACAAACTAAACGTTTCTCATCGGCAGCGCCGATTGCGCTCTATTTATTCTCTGGTGAGAGTCTCCAGTCCCGCTGACCATTTCTCCTAAACGCCACAGTGGTGCTCTCGTCAATGCGTAGGAGGAAGCATGGTTACACTACACATATATTTTGCAAGTAAAAATAAAGTAAATAACTCTTGATTAAAGAAAGTTATGCAACTAACACACGTTTATTTAAAAATGTCAGGCACTTTAACCTAAAGTCACTTGAAAAAAACGTGTTGATTACATAATCATGTAATGGCAAATATGCAACAGATTCAATACATTATACCCACATTGTTACAACTCTATTTGAGAACATACACCCTCTAGGTTTTGATGTGAGTCATTATCTCCATCCTCCCTTTATTCTCGAGGTAAATGGAGACTTTTTGGAACACAATAGTTTCAGATCTATTCCTGGCATAATACCATTCACCCTTTGGCATTTTATAATTTGGCTCCTACGAAGCGTGAAAATACATATCTTTCTCACAAATCGATAATTTAAGGAAATCTGTTAATTTGCAAAACTATTATCTTAAATTGAAATATTTTTAAAAGACTAACCTTTTTTTTTTACATTCTTTGGGTGTTTTATCAGGAAATAATTATAACTTTTACGAAAACAAAAAAAAAATTTATGCGTTTTTTTCCCTTATTGTTGAATTGGTGTCGATTCAAAAATATCAAACTTCACTAATTTTTTTCTTAAATAATAGTTTTTAAAAAAATTATTTGAAAAATACAAATAAATTTTTCTAAACTCTAATCTTTCCTATAAACACTTAATTGAGTAGCAAGCTCAATTAAATATCTTCAACCATTAATTCTCAAGAGAAAGTTAAGTAACTGAATAGCTCCATTGGTACTCCAGTTGTCACTTGACACTTCTAGTTGCCTGCATATTTTTTTGTTGCTTTTTTCTTATACAACTCAAATGTTAAGCACGTTTCATAAGACCTTCAGAATATCGTAAAGAGTAACGTAGCAACAATCAGGCTCTTTAAAAGCAGTTTGTTGGAGTTTCCTGTATGCTGGGCAATTAAAATTGAAAGGTTCTTTCGAATGACATTGTCTTTCATTCATTGACCATTGGGAAGCTGTTTGCAGTTTATATAAATATAAAATACAAGATCCCGCAAAAACAAAATTTATATAAGAAATTTTAATTTTTGAGTTATACACAAAAAATAATAATTTCTTTATTTTAACCAATTTTTTACAGACAAAGGAAGAAAATATTGCCATGCTTAGAAATATGAAGAAGAAGAAATGAGTCCATCATTTACTTTTAAATCGTTTTTTGGTGTGAAACGAATATTTTTAATAATTTTACTTAATTTCTGTTTTTATGTTTTCATAATATTTTTACACCAATTCGAAGACAGTTACACATCAATCCTTCTGTTAGCTTTATAATGATATAATCCCTTCGATATGTGGAAATTGATCTCTGTAGGAATAAGATCACTTATTTTACAACAGTTATTTCTTTAATACAGTGTATGGTTATCTCTAACAAAAATGCAAATCTCCCTTCATGATTTCATAAGACTTACCATGGCGCTGATAACCTTGTGAATCGCATGTTATTCTTCAGAAATTGAATTTTCAACACCTGGTGGGTCCATGGAGAAATTTAATACCCCACAGATGTGCAGCAGGGTTCAAATAATATCTAAATGTAAAATAATATCTAATTACGAGGTTCAACAAAATTATAGCTATCACTCCTCGTTGGGACATTCTAGGCACAACTATTGTCATCAAATTTCGAATTTTGGATGACGGGGAGTAAGATATCCGGTCAGTAAAAGGGTTGAAAACGTGGACAAGTATGGATTGGGCTGTTAGAAATTAGACCATTTTAGGACAGCCGATTTTTGGTTGTTATTAAACGTAATTAAACTGCTAATATTTATAACAGTAGCCAAATTTTTATCCTTCAAATAACGAACCATCATTATTAAGGACACAACACTTCTGCTTAATAAATATTCCAGATAATAACATATCACCAGATACCGATAAAAATGAGATTATTACCTGTTAGCAAATATTGTGATCCAAAAACACCCTTACATTTGGTTCCAGGACTTCGTCAATATACCTCAGACCATTACAGAATCTCCTTCAAAAATGTGATACTCGGTTCGACTATATTTGATTATTACTCCCGAAACGATTAAACAGCTTTCTTGAAATGTAATCCCTTCATAAGAAAGGGATGGCCAGCTTTGCGCTTTCCACTTTTAAACGCATCAAGAATCCCAATATTTGATATTACAGGCTTTGATGTATTATATATATTTGCTATAAACAATATATGATCCTATTTCGCTCGATTTCACTTAAAATAATGATGACACCTACTAAACGCACTCTGGGGTGCGTAGAAAAAAATTAGTAAAGTAATTAGTAAAATTAGTAAAAATAGTGCAAAATATTGGTTTTCTCATATATCAATATATGTATCTCAGTTATACCTTACGAAACTTTTATGCAGCAGTAGAACGACCGATTCACATTCATGTGGAGAAAAAAAGGTCTAAAATCAATTCTCTTGCTGTGTCTTTATGGTTCCTTCGAGGTGAAAATAACAGAATACGGTCTTCAAATGCAGTATTTCCCTTATCTTCCTTTGACCAGGCTGTTTTCTAATTGATCCACTGCTTAAAAAGGTGGTTCCAAGTTCTTGATATGATACTTTGTGGAACGTGTAGATTTCTATTTTCCATTTTATTTGTGTTTGGTCTTCTCTGTTTTATCAATTACCCATCATTTTTCATTGTAACTTAAATGATGGATTTGAGTGATAAATAATGAATACTGATTACCCAGAGAAATCATACTCCCTTTAAATATAATGTCGAGTCGATTTTCAACATACATTCATTACACAACAACTACATCAGTAGCCTAATTTATATAATTCCAATTTAGCTTTCATATTTAACTAACAATAATTACGTCATTGGATTTGGTTAAAAATTATTAAGTGCATTTTTTTCATATTACATACGTTTTTAGAATAATTTTAACGACCAATATATTTAAGATATAGGCAGCTTTACCCAAAGTTATTCACTCATACACAATTTGTTTTCCAACAATACACGTTATAAAATAAAATGTTTTGTTCAAATAGAAATACTTTTATTAGTGATAAACAAAAAAGTCTCATTATAGAATCTTTCAAAATTTAAGCTGTCGAAGCCTTTCATTTGCCTTTCCAAAACATTTTTGCATCCTATTATTTTAAATAGTGCGCAAAAGTTTGCGGACCGTCACCTCCTAACACTCCGTGACATAAAAATGTTTTAAAGTGTCCAGCATTTACATTTTTTTTAGACAGCACAAATTGTAAAACCAACTTTCGAATACTTCAAGTAGCCAAATCAAGAAAAAAAACGCTGCATTTTCCACTTCAAACTTTTTTTTTTTTTCATCCTTTGTAGACATGATTTGTACCTAAAGACATATTTTCTTCAAGGGTGTTGAAAAAGAAATAAATAAAAATGACTGTTTTGCATATTTTCAAGTTAACCAGAACAAGTTAAATCAACGGATTCTCGAATATTTGAAAAGTTTGTTTCTATTTTTTTTTTTTTTTTTTTTTTTCAAGTGATTTTATTTTGAAGTTAACAACAAAATTTAGTTCACCATAATATTGTTAAGAACACTTTCTAAAGTATATTAAATAATTTTTAAATTTTAATTACTTCGTAGCACATTTTTTTTCGTGAATTAGTTATAAAAATGAATTTTATTTTTAAGCGATGTGTTATTTATACACTTTAACCTACTCATATCACAGCAGTTAACTAAAGTGCTTAAGACACTGGTTCGAATATACTAAGTGGTTTGATTTGGTTTTGGTTTGGTTTGGTTTTGGTTTTGGTTTGATTTTGGTTTTTTTGCACAGCTTAGGCTAATTAGACCGAGACCTATAGTTTAACTTGTATTCAGAACCACTAACAAACATTCATGCCACCGCCATATATTAAGTGAAGTGTGTAGAAATCATTACATTTTTCAAAATATACTAGTATATATGAAAATATTTCTATAACATTCCATATTATTTTCTAATTAAATCGTTCTTAATCCGCTACAATTTTGAAAAATTATATTTTTGGCACTTTTTTTTATTGTACATAGGTAGATCTCATATTCCATTTATATATTTCACGAACAAACCTGATGAACAGCGACAGGTATTACCGATGAGAAGGACTTTTTATTGGTAATATCCTCACATTTACGAAAAACCACTGAAATCCAGATATCTTGTCTGGTGAGGCTAGATGCTTATGCATGTTATCGCGATTGCCATTTGAGTCTCTGAAAATAGTAATTACAACGGATCCCGCCAATAAATCCAAATCTTTTTCCATTCAACACGGTAAGTATCCACATTACTCCTGGGCCACAAGATAGAGAAATTCAGATATCTTAACTGGCGAGGCTAGATGCTTATGAGTTATCAAAATTGTCAATAGCCATTGAGTCTCTAAAAAGAATGACTGCAATGAATCCTTGCCATTCAGCATGGTAAGTGTCCCCTTTTCCTCTGGGCCACGATTAGAATCAATTAAATACATTGAGACAATATACTTCGCCACTGTTTATGACAGTATACTTTTACTGCCTACGTTCTTCTAATAGATATGCAATTGCGGATCAAATTTTCTTCTTCTTCATTGGCGCAACAGCTCCATGATGGTAGAAAGTCGTCTGCCTGCTGAAAGACTTTGAGACAGGAGATGCTTTATTTTTACGGGATAGGAATCTCGGCCCTACATCCAACGCTTTGCAGTCATATTAGACTGGAACCTACGGTCTAAGGTGTATTCCGAACCACTACAAACATCCATGGGCCAAGTCGGTAATCGAACACAACCCTGTGGCATCGAGCGCCAGTGCACTAGTCCCTCGACCATCAGGCCGCTAAATTTCCTGGAGAAGACAAAAAACAATGCACACTAATCATAATTGCTTTGTCATCTAATTACATAATAATATGTAAATATTACATTATCTAACACATTTATAAGGGTTCCTAGACATATTGATATCGCATAAAACGTGTTAGTCAATTCTCCAGTTAAATGGACATCAGAGAATCTGATTCTACACTCGGATATTAAAAAAGTGTTGTATGAAAAAGCAGAATTGTCATGGTTAGACAAAAGGGCTAAGAAACTTTTATATTTAAGTAACATGAGACTTTAACACCGCCTTTAACTTCCAAACTGGAAACCAGATGTACTTCTCACTCGTCTTCGTATTTATCCTGATTCGTTTCGTATTTTGCATCCATTTCGTATTCATTGAGATATAAACTATATAAATTTAGTTTAAATTCTTCTCCATTATGTTGTTACTTCAATGATTCGGAAACAGTGGGGCACATTCTTTTCCAATGTAAGAGATATACATAGCTATAGCTAATAAATAATTTAGAATGGTTTCCACGTTCAATCTTTCTGCTAGATTTTTATTTAACTGCACAGGCTCTTCATAAAACTAAAATAGGTGTTGAGTTCCTTTCAATATGTTCAATAAATTAGAAAATCAATTTGACACACTCATTTATAATCTATTCTTTCAATTTTACTTATTTGGTCTTCTCTGGTTTTTGTTAAAATTAATTTGATGTGCAAGTAGAGTTATTAATCAGAAGAAAAAAAAAATAGGGATTTTCTTTCTCTTATTCTTTATTTTCCTTTTGGCTACATTGATGGTGATTGATTTGGCGATTCTTTTTGAATTGAAAATTTAACTTTGCTTATAAATTTGTCAAGAAGTTTTGTTTTCTAGATTGTAAGATTTTTTTTTTTTATGATGGTATTTTTTTTTTCCTCATTTTCCTCATTCCTGAGACCTGTGTTATCGAGCGCCAGAGCTTTAGGCTATCAGATCCCTTCTTAAAATTCATTTTTATAAAAATATTTTATAGAAATTGACTGTGCTTTTTAGCCTTTGGATTACTATTTGTCACATTTTATATAACTTTGAAATAATATATGTTATTATATTGGAAATTTAAGACATATAAGCTGTATGGTAAAATAAATATAAAAAGAGTGTTCAGGCTTAATTTTAAGTTGGGGCAAAGCTATAACATATATCTATTTTTTTAACTGGTGTATCTTAACATGGTAAACTATTGTGACTTTATTAATATAATCATCATTGTCGAACTGGATGCATTTACGATATCCTGATTTTTAAGTATTACACAAATACAAGGCTAATTGCCTTTAAGGGCATCTGTTGTATGACATCGTCTTTCAGACTGGAAAACAAGATAAACCCATCAAAAAATTGTTTTTCATTAAAGTTGCAGCACACTTTCGGTTTCTAAGGCCTAATGCTAATTTTTGTCAACATTACAGGTCCAATTTTTAATAATCTATTCTCGAAAAATGTACGGAAAAATTCTATTATCTATGGCCAATAAAAATTCAAATTGCTCAATAATCAATTCAAATTGTTTGAAATCCAGTAGGGAAAATAATTCCATATCCTCAAATAAATACTCTAATGATTTTAATATAAATTTAATATTACCGAAAATTTTGACAAGCATTTTTTTGTTTAACTTTATAACTTTTTTATGGATGTGTTTAAAATTGTAATTGAATATTGCTGCAACAGAATCCATATAAATATAGCACTTACTACAAAATTTGAAACAATTTACGACAAATTATGTCATTTAAAATAGCAGTTCAATTCATAAAAAAAGTATTAAATTCATAAAAATATGTCTTTTAAAACAGCAGTTATATTCATAAAAAATGTATTCAATTCATAAAAATATTTTTGTTTTTAAAATCTCAATTCAATTCATAAAAAAAACTACTAAAACTATTTTTAACCCAATTTTTGCAAATATTAGGAAAATTCTTTTATAATTGCAATTTTTAATAATTTATTCTTGAAAAAATGTAATAAAAGTTATATTACCTATGGCCAATAAGTTAAATTCAAATTATTTGAAACCCAGATAGAGAAAATAACTTTATATCCTCAAATAAATATTATGATTTTGATATCCATTTAATATTACCGAAAATTTTGACGAGCATTTTTTAGCTTTATAAAGATGGCATTTTTATGTATGTATTTAAAATTTCAATTGAGTATTGCTGCAACAGAATCCATATAAATATGCATTTACTACAAAATTTGAAACAATTTACTAAAAATTATGTAATTTAAAACCGCAGTCCGATTCCTAAAAAATGTAATTAATTTAAAAATATGTGTTTTTAAAACAGCAGTTCAATTCATAAAAAAAACTAAAACTTTTTTTTAACCCAGTTTTTGCCAACATTGCAATTTTTTAATAACCTATTCTTTAAAAATGTAATGAAAACTTTTATCCTCTATGACCAATAAGTTTAATTCAAATTATTTGAAATCCAGATAGAGAAAATAATTTTATATGCTCAAATAAATATTCTAATGACTTTAATATCCATTTCATATTATCGAAATTTTGACAACCACTTAGTAATTTGTCTTTACGCAATTAAAGGTTCCTTGGAACCTCCTTTTCAACACTTTTCTCACGTATTCTTAGCCTGAAGGTTTTCATTAATAAAGTTCTCGGTACTAGATGGCTGATACCATTAAAAAGAAGTTCCTTTTAATACAAAACTTTTGTTAATGACATGCCGATTCAAGGTAAGTCATGTTTAAGAAGAAATTCCAAAAGACAATATCAGATTTAGCTCCGGGTTAAAATGTTTCTCACTTTCAACCCATCTCGCTGAATCCGTCATTTCTTCGCATTTATTACAGCGTAAAATTAAATGGAAATCCTATACCCCATGTGTATTGATTCCCAATGACATTCGAGTTTCAGTTTATTGCAGCAGAAAATCTTCAAAGCATGAAAGAGATTCAATATCTTTCGAAATGTTTAAGCTATTTGTTTAATATTTCGATCAAGACGCTATTTTTAGAAGTTATTTCTCGTGTTTCTTTATATTTTTATTTTATTTTCTTAACGTAAAAAAAAAGTAAAAAAAAAAAAGATTTTACTTATTAAAACTTTAAGTGTAACATGAAAGAATATGTGGAAAATTTTTTTATCTTCTTTTATTAGAATAGTTTTAATGAAAGCCATATTAAACAAAAATTAAAAAAGCAATAAAATCTGATACCAAACACGAACTTTAGTTTGAGTATGCGTTATCATTTATTTCTTCAATAGAAATTTTATATATTATCCCAAGTTCAAAAATATTACCAAACCAAGAAACAAATATGAAATTTTATTAATTCAGCAATTTTATAATAATCTATCGTATGTAAAGCATTACGGCGTTTACTTTTGATGTCACATATTGATTTCTATCATTTTAATTACAAGGATTGTAATCGATTAAATCAATGGTTCACAAATTTATTTATTCAACCAAAAATTACATCGTACCTTAGAAATATATCTTTCTTTAGCGAACAAGCAGAAAGATGTAGTAAAAATAATTCGTATTTTTTATGTATGTATCTACATATCTACTTATCATAATCAACCATTTATTACTTAAAACACTATACATAAAGATAATATAAATAATGTTAAATATTCTTGAATCACGAATTTATAAAATTTATCATAATCAACCATTTATTACTAATCTAATATCTTCATTACGCACAAAACAATTAAGATATAGAAGGGCTCGAATTTATGAAAATAAAAACCATTTTTATAATAATCGATCGCATGTAAAAGCAATATGGTCTTTTTCTTTTGACGCCACGTACAGATTTCTATAATTTATTTAAATACAGAAGATTTGTAATCGACTAAATCAATGGTTTATAAATTTATTTATTATACCCCCTACCCCTTCACACTATAAAAAAATAACGAATAAAAATTCATTTATTCAACCAAAAAAATAACATCGTACCTTAGAAATATATCATTCTTTAGCGAATAAACATATAGTAAAAAATTCATACTTTTTATGTATCTATATATCATAAATAGATATATAGATACATAAAAAGTATGAATTTTTATATATCTTTTATTTTATTTTATATATTTTTTTATATGTATTTGTCTTAAAACACTATACATAAAGATAATATAAATACTGTTAAATATTCTTGAATCTTGAATTTATAAAATTTATCATAATCAACCATCTATTACTAATCTAATATCTTAATTGCGTACAAAACAATTAAGATATAGAAGGGCAATATGAAAATAAAAACTAGGAATAACACAAGTTATCCTACTGAGAAGATTGAACCTTATAATCTGCGCTGATATCGATTAATTAATACTCCTTTTATATTAACAACTATGTAATAGCACTAAACTGACTGCCCATCATTATATATATATAATTATTGTAGTGCTGTGTAGTGACTGGAGTTAATGTACAAATTCCTTCAGATGTCTTCGAAGAAGGAACTCCAAAGCAATCAGATCTGGTACTTAGTATATGGTGAGTAGGACCCTTCCCATCTTATCCTGCATTGCGCTTAGTCTGTGCTTAGCCAACCATGTAAAGACGAACGAACTGAAATACACCTGTTCTCCATCATGGTAAAATCTTAGGCCGTGTCTTGCTATAAAGACATGCTATCCATAAAAATCAGTTAGTACTTCACTGAGAAATGCCAAGTATGAAATCATCGTGAGCCATTGAGCCAGCGGATGAGATCCAACAAACTAAAACTCAGTATTGCGGAAAATAGTATCTATTTCCTTATTATATTTGTACACAGTATTACTCACATTAAACTTCCTGACAAGTGCGTCTGTGCTCAATTTCGGTTTACTTTAACCAGTCAAAGTATGACATCATTCTATTTTTGCCTTAAATCTGTCATAATTTCTTATAGCTGCATGGCGATCAACTAGTGGTACATTATTGTCACTAAACTGATCGCATATTCAGAAACGCATACATTATCACTATTTGATGATTGCCTATAATTTCAAGCAATGACTAATGTTTAGCTAATAATAGTTATTTATTTGTAAAACACACACGTATCTATCGTCTTTATCTCTTTAAATTTTTCTTTTCTTTTTAAATATTAAGAGTAAAAGGTTTTATTTTTTATTAATAAGCTTTTATTAGTTTCACCTGTATGTTTGTTTGTAACTGACTCTTTGGTTTCGATTTTGCCCTACTTTAAGCGATCAGATTTAATTTAAACGTTGCAGATTTATCAAGGACCGACAACAATAAAATATTTTGATAAGTTTATTATCTCATCATGATTAGGATCGCCAGGATTAGTGATTTTATTTTATTTTAACTTATGAAGAGCAATTTAACCCATGCAGAATGAAAGTACCTAAGACATTCAAACCTACGTGGGTTCGTGGCACAACGGATAACGCACCTGGCTACAGATCAGGAGATTCCCTGTTCAAATCCTGGCTGGCTCGACACATTCGCATTTAGCCTTTGTTTTACTCACAATTAAATTATTGTAAGAGCTATAGTTCCGGTTCTCCGTATCGGGACCTCATTTAAATATTATAGTTTAAAAACACGCTTTTAGAGTTAATCAAACTAAAAGTAAAAAAAATAAATAATGGTTTAAAATATCGAACTAAAAAGCGAAAAATAAATTACAGTTTAAAAACGCTAAAAATCACGTTTTTAAGAGTTAATCAAACTAAAAGGTAAGAAATAAATTAAAGTTTAAAAACACGCTTTTAGAGTTAATCAAACTAAAAAGTACTTAAATTATAGTTTAAAAAAAAATTAAAAAACACGCTTTTAGAGTTAATCAAACTAAAAAGTTAAAAATAATTGTTAACATAAGAATAAATTTACTGACGAGAAAATTAATGTCACTGTTCTAAAAGCGTGGGGTGCTAGATATCAATCGTTATAATGTTTCACTAGTTTCATTCCGAAATGCAGAGTTAGTTTTAAAAAAATGTCCTACAAAGCACCCCACGCTTTTAGAACAGTGACATTAATTTTCTCGTCAGTAATTTTATTCTTATGTTAATGTGTAACATACTTTTTATACATTTAGTTTAAAACATACATTTTACATACATTTTTACATAACATAAATTTTTTTACTTTTAGTTTGATTAACTCTAAAAGCGTGTTTTTTATTAAACTATAATTTATTTAATTTCTTCAATCTTTTTTGTGTCTCCTTCGTTCTACATGCTAATGTGATTGTAATAAAGTTTGTTTATCCGTACATCGAACGAGAAGATATTCACACTAGTATTTTTTCCCTAAGGCGAAGACCATATAATCGAAATAATTTTCAAAAAAAAAAATAATAATAAAAAAATATTGTTCTTTATATTCAAAAATTTCTATAAGTTTTATTTATAAAAACTACTTTGAGTTGCGTTTGATATAAATAAATCTAATTTCTGAAGAAACTTTTATAATAATGCATGATATATTTTGAAAGAATTAGTACTATTCTATAAAGTTGCTAAAAATCGTTTAACAAATAAAAAAACATGCAATCTTTTTAAGAATATAACAGAAGTGCATTTAGTAATCAGGACTTTTTGGATAATATGAAACAATAGTTGCAATATTTCGATGAATAAATATATTATGTAATGAGTTTTATTGATGAAATTAATGCTAAAAATTATGTTTGCACAATGATATTAATAATAATAATGTTTGCAATGCACAATACACATATCTAAAGTACATTAAAAAAAACCTTTAATAATGAAATTTTAATGATAATGGCGATTCTTTATTTACACTAGATATAATGCATCAAAACTTCCCCTACACTGTAAACAATCGACTCACTGCAATAATATGAAAGCTAATATTATGTTTTTAATATATTTTGTTCTGTAAATAATTCGACAGTATTCTAAACCAGGAGTGGCCAACCCAAATGATCTCGCGGGCCACTTTGAAATGCATCATAATTCCGTTTGCCGCATGTAAAATTATATATTATCATATTAGATTAAGACCCACTATATACATTTTTGAATTGAAACATAATGAGATATTATTTTTGTGTTTACAATTATTTTTACATTTAAACATAGATAATATAATAATACTGATACAAAACGTCCATTGTAAAGAAATATATAGCACTAAAAATGAAATATAAAAAATATATATACATAGAAATGAAATAAAAAAATTAAATTCATTAAAAAATATTTACTTTAATAGTGCGATATATGTTTCTCCACTCTTTCACGTAGCTTTTACAAATCAATCTCAATTTGGGTATTTGTACATCGCCATGGGTGTTGCAGGTTAACATCCTTGAGAGTATTTTGTGTTGGGTCAATTTCATTTTTAGAAAAAATGTTTGCGGGTGTAAGTTGAATTAAAAGCGCTAACAACTTCAACTAAGAGTCTGGTTTGCTCTGCTATCAACAATCAACTGTGCGCATCTAGGGATGGTCACTGCATCACTGAGGTCACTTAAAATGAATCATAGAACCTGTTATATTAGATGTTTCAAGATGGGCATCATGAGCTCCCAGAATAACTAGAAGAATAACTTTTCGCAGAATATAATTTAATTATTCTGCGAACTCATAACTGTAAACTCATAAATAAAACAGACAATATCTGTTATATATTCGCAAGAATATTTTTTTTAAATCAAAGTTAATTTTTTTCTCATAATTTCGACAGTTAATTTTTGAATTTATGAATGCACACATAAGGTATTTTTTAATACATTGGTTTTTACTACTTCTCCCATTATAAAATAAATATATTTTGTAAAAGTGTAATAAATCTCACGGGCCGGAAAATTTTCAAAGCGAGCCTTGAGTTGGCAATCAATGCTCTAAATGTTAAAACTCTCAGATGTAATTATTGTGTTTTGCCTCTTGACTGGAACTTAGAATACGTATGCATTTTACTACGTTAAACTTTTATTAATTGCAGTTTAAAAAGAAATATTGACAAACACCGTTTACTTATTTATTTCGTTTATTATGAGATCATGATTTCTCCCCACATAAATGTAACATATTATCTATCCTAACAACAATTTTTTTAAATAACGCATTAAAAATCTGTAATCTACAATTCTCTAAGAAAATTGGAAGAAAGTTATAATTGATTTCTTAAAATTTATAAAAACGTAAATATAGAATTTTTTTATAAAAAATGTAAGCTGTATTTCTTTTTTAATTAAGGATATTATATTTAAAATTTATTCCTTCTAAACGAAGGTATAAACTCTTCCGTCTAATTTTGATTAAATTTGCGAAATGCCAAATAAGGATAAAAATAATATTGCTGTCACTATACAAAGTAATTTTTTAAACGTAAAAAAGAATAATATTTTATAAAGTAATATTATTTTAAACGTAAAAAAAAAAAAAGATATTATTTTCTGAAATAATAATATTTTCACTATATAAAATAATAATATTTTAAACTAAATGCATAGAAATAAATCATATTTGTTGAAAATATTAAATTATTAAAAGAAATCTTATTTTTTAAAATGAAAAAAAAATTATTCTATCGTTATTTTAATATCTTTAATGCGATTTTTTCACGCAACTGCGGAAATTAATTTTTCTATTATTCTTGAAAAAAAATGACGTATACTATTTTCTTTACTATGTCAAGAAATAAATTATTTTGTATATTTTAATAACTGCAGGATTATTTTCAATTTATATACCGTTTTATATCAAGAAAATTAACCGTTTTCTTTTAAAAAATAATAAAAGTTCATTTTTTTATTTAAGTTAATATGCAGTTATCGTGTTATCTAGCTCCAAGCAATTTTCTGATAAACAAAACTTTACTTATTTTATGATTTGTGCTTCTTTAGATAAATTTATATTTTTATGTTTCTTTTATGATGTAATTTACGTAATTCATTTTCATGTTAAAAGTCACTTGAATTTTCAATTATACCAGTATAAAAATAGAATTTTTTAGCTTTTATTATTTTATCCCATTATTAGTTATACCATTATAATTCTTCATGGGCTTTTTTGTTTGCTTATAATAAATTTACAATTTATTGATAAAATATTTCCATGCTTATTCATTTAAGAAATTATGTTTGTTTACTAAATTTATAAGCCGAACAACTTCTTCATTCTTAATTTTTTGAGAGTTAAAATTGCATTTTTATGGCTGCATTTGAAATTTTAATTGAATATTGCTGCAACAGAATCCATATAAATGTGACACTTACTTCAAAATTTGAAACAAGTCACTAAAAATATGTTTTTTAAAATAGCAGTTCAATTCGTAAAAAATGTATTCAATTCATAAAAACATGTATTATTAAAGCAACTTTTCTACTCATAAAAAAATACTAAAACTATTTTTAAACCTTTACCACAATGCATATCACCACCATCCTTTCCAAATCACTTCAATCAAATAGTCATCTGCAATGGAAAAAAATTCATCGTTCCACGTATGTCCTCTAAAATCTCACTGATGTTTTTTATAACAAATCAAATGTACAAAATCCCATACTATACAATATCATCCTAAACATGTCTTAATGCATACTCTTCAGGAGATTTTAGGTACCTCCTCAGGATGGATCTCAAAATTGCGTGGGGTATTATTCCAACTATCACAGTCCCTCAGACTTCCTTACTGTGAGGTTACTGAAGTACGATGGACTGGCTTTCCCAGGTGTGCTTTTGAACCAGCATTCCAAAAAGCTCCTAATCCTCCCAGAATGGAAGCTAAAAATACATGGGAAATAAAGCTTTGAAGATTTTATAACATCCTTGTGAGGCTTAAAGGAATTCGTTTTTATATTTGCACTATACAAATAATCATCATATCTTTCGCTTAACAGACTATGGTAGACCAAGGCCTTCTGGATTTCGAAACATAAGAATGCTTTTTTTTTTTTTTTTGGCCATTAGTCCAACGTCCTGGAATGTCACTCTACGGTCATATTAAAGCGGGACTTACGGTTTAAAGAGAATTTCGAACCATTAAAAAGATCCATGGCAACCCTGGAACTCGAGCGCGACACATGTGGTACCAAAAGCCAGAGCGCTAGTCACTCGGTCATCAGACCCCACAATGTACTAATGAATTATTAAAATTTGCGTATAGTTGCCATTAATTTCATTTAATTAAAAATTAAAAATATTTTCTGTCACATTTTTGTACTTAAAGAAATGTATTATAAACATATTACAATTCTTATATTACATATGATTGCAATGTTACAATTTGTTGTGTGCTATTACATAACTACAAGTAAAAAACGGCAAATCCTGTTAATTTGAAATAGGTCTTATTTTTATTCTGCAAAATATTTTAAATATTATTCAAAAGCATGAAACACTGTGTACAGTTTACATGTAAATTATGTAATTTTGTATAGTTACTTGAATATTTTTTTTTTTTTTTAATTTATCATATTTATGGTATTTCTGAATTAAATAAAAAAATGTCTATATTTACGACTCCTTTTGAAAGTTGGAATTTAATTCTATATAAATATTTTTGGAAATTAAATAACTTAAAATTACATGGTTATACATCTTTATGAGTTTAATAAATAGATAAAAATTTATCTTCAACAATAAATATTCGACTTATTAGTTACGAATCAACCAAATGATTTTTATCAATAAAAATAATATTACTGATCATATTTTTGTCTTTTTAAAAACTTATATATATATATATATGTGTGTGTGTTTTAAGACAAGAAAATTTTGATCTTACAGAGTAAAAAGAGAGCACACAAAAGAAAGCCCACAAGAGAAAGCAAGACAAGGCACGCAAAATAAAAAATATTGAATAGGCAAGGAAAATTTTAGAAACATAATCTTTTGTATAACAATCTCACCATTCGCTATTTATCTCCATGTGCTCTATAGTTAGTCCCATTAAAAAATTAAAAAGCCCACCAGAAACAGAAAAAAACCCAGAAAATTTTTAGCAGATGATTTATTCAAGATTCAAAGTAAGATTTACTTACAGTGACAAACACGAAAGATAAAAAAAAAAAATGCAGAATTATATTTTGAAAAAACACGAAATATATATATTTATAAAATATCAAGGTGAGAAACTTGTCAAAAAAATAGCATGAGAGATTAATTATGTACACACACACACACACACACACATATATATATATATATATATATATACACTCAAGAGCCAAAACATTATGGCCACCGCTACATTTTGCAATGAACTCGCCTGGATGACGTGGAAGGCACGTGATCAGGTGGAAGTGGTATTTAACTGGTATTAAGTAGTGATATTAATCCATGCCAAGGCGGGTTGAAGCTGTGTTGCGCGCCAAAGGTGGGCCATCTCGTTATTGACAGGTGGTCATAATGTTTTGGCTCTTGAGTGTATATATAATATTAAGGAGTGCCTTTTTCCAGACAGATGAATTTTTATCAAACTTTTTTTAAGTTTATCATACAAATAACAAATCACTTCAAAAATCACTTCTGTTATTTGATATTTTGTTACAGCATATAATTATTTATGGCTATTTTAAAATGCTGTTATTATAATAATATTAAATAAACAAGTGATTTTTTTTAATTTCATAAAAATTAAATATTCAAATTATTTTACTGTGCAGTAGGAAGATTACAGTTGGATAAAAACACCGATAATATGTATCACTAGTATCAAATATACATACCAAACAGTCGGTCATCTATCATTATTTTAGAAAAAACACTGATATATTTATGTTATAGCACAATATATATGTTATGTTATAGCACAATATATTGTAACATTGCAATCATATATAATATAAGAATTGTAATATGTTTATAATAAACTCATGTTTGTGAAAATTGCAACACCATGAAGGAATCGTCATAAAATTTAATACACAGGTAATTAATTATCCGTCCTCAAATGAATGTTTTAATTTTTTTAATTAAAAAAATATTTAAATATGAATGCAAGAAAGACGAAAATTTCTGATATGTTAGATATCAAAAAATTATGCAAAATAAAATATTATTTATGTAAATACATTTTTCTTAACAAAAATTAAAGAATACATCGTCTAGACTTCATAACTCCTTGATTAAAATGAAGGTTTGATAGTAGAGGTATGGAAATATAAATATAAACTTAATAAGGAATATTACGTTCCTTTTAATCAATATTTTTAATTCGGATAATAATATTAGACACATCACAAGCAGTTATTTCATATTAAAATACATATGATGCGTCTGATTGTAATAAAGCAACATATTTATGTAGAAAATCGTTCGCTAATATAAATCTTACCAGAATTTTACAACGAACTGAAAAAATTCTCTTATTACTATTAATTTATTAATAATAATAGTAATAATTTATTTTAATAATAATTTTTATTATTATTAAATAAAAGAATAATTTATTATTATTATTATTATTGTTAATACAAATTTTTAAATTATTATATATAATATTTTAATAATTTAAAAATTTTAATCAATAAATTTTATAATTTATAAACTTTTTAAAATTTTGAGAGAAAAAACTTTTCAAATAATATTTCGCCTGAAATATTATGTTTCCACTTCATTATATTTTTTTTTATTATTATTGTTGTTCATCTAACCATAAAAAAAAAAAATTATGGAACAATCATTTTCATGGATTTAATTTTCATGGAAAATACTTTGAAATACTTCACAAAATAAATCAAGTCAAATATTTTTCTTTTACAGTTTTTTAAATATGTTACCCATATCAAAAAGCATGCTTTGCTAAGATCTAAAACGATCTCAAATAATTTGAATAACGGTTTCAAATAAATTGAAATTCCCGAAATTCAATTAATTCTCCAGTAAAGATAGTTGGTAAAACTCTTTTATATGAATAATTGATTATTTAGCTTTCTTTTACACCTTTTGAAAATTTTAATTAATGCGCGACAGAAGATATCTAGTAATCTACATCAATATATGTATATAAGTGCTTTATAATAAAAGCCCGCATAATAAAAGCCTCTTTATTCAGCACTAAAACGCAGACATGAGTTCTTTTTATATTTCAAAAATTATATTCTTCCTTTTCATACACAAATTTCGAAAATATTTGACATCTAATTTTTGGAAAAAAATTAATTTAATCGACATCAATAATAAACAGTCTAATTGAAAAGTCTTTAGCGTTCTAGTGTTTTTAAAAAACATTGTGAGAAATGGGAAATGACAGCAAAAAAAAATAAGTTATAATGAAGGATAATATCTTTTAACGAAGATATCTTGTCACCCTGCGTCAATACACATACACATACATTTTCATCCTAAAAGCGTCTGATCAACCCTACGGTGCGATGCTTGTCGTTTTCATTATAAAAAGAATTTCTACTACATTCCTCTGTAATATTAGTACTTCGAAAATATTTTTTAATTTTTTAATTTAAAAGTATTCAAAAAAATAGTCAACTTTCTAATATGACAAATTCTGTATTAAACGTTCTAATTCGTTTTAGAAATTATTTGGAGGGACATATACGGTAAACAAAATTTAAATTCTAAACACTACCTTCTAACAAGACGTACTTATACCACTAAATGGGCATAATACGTTTAACATCATAAAAATGTCAGTGTAACAGTTAAATAAAAAATGCCAGTACCAAAATAGTCAACTTTCCAATATCACAAATTCTTTATTACACGTTCTAATCCGCTTTAGAAAATATTTGGAGGGACATACACTGTTAAAAAAAATTTTTACTTTTGTACACTACCTTCTAACGAAGGCATACTTACATCAATACATGGGCATAATACGTTTTTATCATAAAAAATGCCAGTGTATTTTCAAAATCATGTACAATACGTGTATTTTTATCATAAAAAACGCCCTACTTTGAGACACAGGTGCATATTTTACCATCATACAAAACTCTATTTTTTTCCTGCTATATCCGAATTTCGAAAAAAATCTAATTACTATTGATAAAAAATTAATTTAACTAAATTAATTATTTTTTATTTAATAAATTCTGTATTTAAAAAGAAAATTTAGAAAATGAATCAACTTCTATTGAGGTACGTTTGGATGCCCTACATCAATATATTGACACGTGTCTTCATCGCTATAAAAAAAAAAAAATGTCTCATCCCTCTGCATTAAGTCACGGACACGTGTCTTTCCTCATCACGGAAAAAAAAATCCTATTTTTCCCTCTGATGGACGAAAATAGTCTTTAAACCTTGTCTATCGATTAACAGGCGTCCGCGATAGAAATCGATTCAGTCTGAAAATCAGTCGTTATGGAAAAGAAAGCTTCTCTTGCTAAAATACCTTCCTCTGTTGATTCTTGCGTCCTTACATAAGACCCTAATTACAGAGGAAATGGACCACTGGTCACAACTCCGTGTTTCGTGACCATGGAACTAAGAGGAGACGCCATGAAGTGTGTTTCCAACTCGGAATCCATTTCGACGGCTGCCTGTCTTGCTCACGAACCCATGTTCCGAAAGACATGACACTCGCGTCTTTATGGCTCACTTATATAACCAAGAACAAGACTGTGTTTTTGTGGAGAGGTCTAATCTATAGGAGAGTATGGGTTGGTAAAAGAGTCAGAGAAGTTCCAGGAAAGAGTAAATTGTTTGTTCTTTCTGAGTACAGCGCAGTTCTAGTCAGACATCTGAGTTTCTTGTTTAAGTTGATAAGAATAATTATATGAAAACATAAAAATTTATATGAAAAATTCATTGAAATATATGATTAAGTAAAAGATACACAAACAAAAAATTGAAATATATAAAATGTACACAAAATAAAATAAAAATTACTATATCTTTCAAAATCAACAGGGAAATATAAATAAATAAATAAATAAAACACCAGAATTCTTATTCTGGGAAGCGCCTTTTTGGGGGCAGTTAACTTACGCTTTTCTTTTCAGATAACCTATACTTTTCATTACAGATAAGCTCTTGATGCTCCACACGTTTCAGCAACAAATACTTTTAGGGCTTCTACAACCAGTCCCTAATTGTACCGAGTTTTTAACTTAAATTCTTTTATTTTTTTTTTTTTTGTATCTTACTTTTTATTTTATTTTTAAGTACTTTGTATTTTTCAAAGTACCATTTTAAAACTTTCAGAAATTTTACTTTTTACTTCATTAACACTTAAAAACACCCCAACTGTTAATTATGAGTAGATATGCTCCTGCTGCTCCACAGGTTTCAGCAACAACGTTTCGTTCAACTTTTATGCCTTCTACAACTGGTCCCTAATTGTACCGAATTTTTAACGTAAATTATTTTTATATTTAATACGAAGTAAATATGAAATCCTTTAAGCCTCAATAGCGTTTTATTAATATTTTAATATTTATTATTATTTTAATAATATATTAATAGTTATCTTATTAATATTTTAATAATTATCTTATTAATATATTAATAATTGTTTTATTAATATTTATTCATCTTTTTAGCGCTCAATTATCTGTCATATCAACAAAATGATATAAGGGGTGAAATTGTTCACTAACCCTTGTAATAACCACCTAACTCCTCCCTCACTAACCTCTTAAAAATGCTCTTGATTTGGTTCCAAATTTGACTTGTTTACCACACGAAGTAAATATGACTCTAACTCGAAATCGTTTAAGCCTCAATAGGGTTTTAAAATGTACCGTCATATCAACAAAATGTTACAAGGGATACGACTGTTCACTAATCTTTGTAACAATCCCCCTCCCACTTAACCTCTTAAGAATAAGTATTAATGTCCGATTCTACAAAGGAAAAGACGTCAGGAAAAAGATAAAGGAAAAGATAACAGTGTCGTTGAGGATCAAGATGATCCTAATGATATAACTTTGCGCAAGCACATAAATCAATTGAACTGTAAATAACTGTATTTATTGAATTAGTAATAATGGTAAAAAGAATAATGAAAATTTTGGAAATTTGGTATTAAAAATTATTTAAATAAATAAGGTTATATTAGATTTAATTTTTTTTTATAACTTGGAAAATTATAAAAATTAATAATGTTAAAACTTTGCCCAAGCCTATAAATCAATTGAAACTATAAAATATTTTACTTATGCAACATAAATTAGTAAAAATGGTAAAAAAATATAATGAAAATGTTGAAAATTTGGTATTAAAAATTATTTTAATAAATACGGTTATCTTAGATTTAATTTATTTTTATAACATGGAAAGTTTTCAATTTTCTTCTTTTCTTTTACGTATATACAATCATAAAGCTACGTATTTTATGGGTTATATTTTGACTCGCATGGATCGTTACGCCTTATTTATGATTTATTTCGAGCTTCGACGCGAAAGACGATAAACACTGTAATATGATTGTTTCATCCTTTGTATTACTTTTTATATTGCGTATATCATCAATGGACTTTATATAGTTTGTATTAAATATTATGTCGTTTCAATTTTAATAAAACTCTTTTTTTTTTTTTTTGTTACCTGCCAGCAGTTTTGAAAATTTTTATTTATTCCAAAAAATGCATGATTTCATTACTTGCTATATTAGGATACGTAAACGGTGCACTGAAAAATATGACGGTTTTAAAAATAATAATAATAATAATAACAAAAAAATAAAGATTTTAGTAAAATTCTTGCAGAAAATTCCTGTAACCGAGACTAAATTTTAAAGTAATTAATATCATCATCAGTGGCGCAACAGCCCTTTGGTGGGCTAAGGCCGTCTGCCTACTGGCAGATTTCTAGACAGGAGACGTTTTCTTTTTACGGGGTAGGGTTGTCTGCCCTACGCTCTACAATACACTACCACTGCAAACATCCATGCCACCGAGCGCCAGAGCGCTAGTCACTCGGCCATCAGGCCCCAAGTAATTAATAATTATATTAAAAATAATTTTATTTGATAATTATAATATTAATAAATTATAATATGATAATTATAATATTAATAAATTATAATACATTGATATTTAATTCATTTTTAAATTAATATAATATAACTAAAACTTATGCTGTGAAACATAAATTTGCAGCAAGAAGTTTTTTTTTTTAAATCTTAATTAATTATTCTATTATCCTTTTCGACAACGATTAATCTTTTCCAGAATAAATTTTATTAATATTTTACTTTCATGAGAAAAAAATGTTATTTTTTTTTGTTATTTAATAAGGTTTTAATTTTTTTAATCTTAAACATTTTGTTATGCTTCTTGGAAAATCATTAGTCATTTTTAAAGACATCTCGCATCAGTTTTTTCGATGTTTCGCAAAAGTTTTTATTTTTTAATATTAACCATTTTTCTGGTATACTTTTTGAAAAGTATTAGGTTTTTTTTTTTTCGCACATACCATAGCGACAAGTTTGATTATGTGACAAAAATAATTAATGTATTATTTTTTTAATATTATCCTTTATTGAATACAATTTGTCTTCTTAAGAATAAACTTTTAAGTATTGGATTGCCTGACTCGTAGGTCAGTGGCAATGCGCGCCGCTGGTGAGCATTAGGGTTAAGGTTGAATCCTCTAGCGGCTTTTGTGTAGACAATAGAGAGTTTTTGCAAACCGTCCGTAGCGGCTTTTTCTCCCTAGCGCGCATGCTCATAGGAAACTGAGCATGCGCGCTAACTAACGGACGTCCTACGGTAACTATGTTTCAAAAAATGGGTAGACTTGATGTCGTTTGGGATGTTCATTATCTTACCTTGTTAGTCTGATTACCTGGTGGGAGTTTTCTCCCATACGATACGCAAATGCAGGGTAATTCCTCCTAAAATTTCTACCCAACGGCACAGCACAGGGATATCCGTCCCGCACTGCAGGACATTGAGGATTAGATACAACAAAATGAATATATGTAACTAATAAGATGATAAGAATATTAAAAAAATCAGTGAGAAAAGTTAATTACATTGTTCAATTGGATATCTATAAAAGCAAACATGCAGCAGAATCAACGTTACTTAGGATGCATCACGAAGGACTTGTTATACTGTATCCACATTTTGGACACCAATTTTAAATGAACACACCGAGAGCAGCATTTAAAAGATTCGCGGTGTGTTTCCGTTTATCGACGAACTGTTAAAGAAGTTTTAGAGAAAGCTGCGCCGCATTTGCGTGTCATATAGGGAAAATCGTAAAACTCCCACCAGGCAATTTGCTTGTAGATATAAAGCACTTACATTCGCTGTCTCTGTCTCCATTAAGTTTCCTTGATTCTGAAAGCAGTGGCTGCAATGGACGCTACCAGAAATTTTAAATTAAATCTTTCCTACAAGATAACTGCACGCGCTTTCTTTAGGCCACAAGTCGTATATATGAAGTTTTGAACTATAAGGTATATAAAAATAATTATCTTTTTTCTTTATCCCAATTGGTAGACAACATTATCTAGAGCAAGTCCAAGAACCCGTGTGGTCTCATGGAAAGAGGGAAAGTGAGGCAGCTTATGTTATGATGGAGCACCCGTAGGTAAAAGTGTGCCTTTCGGGAGGACTTTTAGGGTTAACACTACCTCTTATTTGCGTATCATATGAGAGAAAACCCAGAAAACAGTCACCAGATATTAAGACTAACTAATCAAGATCTTGCACATCCCAAACGCCATCGAGTCTCCTCGTTTCTGAAACAGTGTCTTAAACAAAGCCGCCTGCGAACTGAGCCTCAGCCTTAATTTTCACCAGCGTCACGCGTTGCCACTGAGCAATGAGTCGAGCAACTAATTATCTTTCGCAGTGTAACAATGATTATCATTGCTTTTTTTTTTGTTGTTAATGATTCAGGGTGATTAATTATTATCAAAATACATTTTCAACCATTTTATTGTGTTTTGAAATTAAATGAAACTTACACAATTAAAAGAATTGTAATTAAAAAATAATTGGGATATTACAGCTGGTATATTAGTTTGTTTAATTCCAGCTATTAAATTCATAATCGGTATTTATAATTCTTTTTCACTATCATTGTTTTTAAAACATTTAAGAGAGATACTAAATCCTCTTAGAATTGTTAAGAAGCTTTTCTTTAAATAATTTTTGATTAAAGATCAACAACAATTATAATCGAAATAAATATTCGAAGAATTCGTTCTTAAAAAGAAATAAGAAGTTTTTTTTTTCTTTTCTTTCTACTCATCCATTTGAGACTAGTGATTAAAGATAAGCTTGGAAAAACAAATAATTCTAATAACTAGATTTAATAAAAGGAATATCATGAACTTTTTCTTTTCTCTGGGTAGCTTATGATATTAAATGTATTTTTTAAAAATAAATCCAGTTTTTCTCATATTCTTTGATATTATTGTAATTAGCTGTGCCTGTTCTGTATTCTGTTTACTAAAAAGATTTTTGAATAAGACGGAATATGATAAAAGAGATTAGAAAATATTTTCCTTACTTCTTTAAATTTTTCTGCTAATTATACCTGACATTTATACAGCGATTTTTCCTTATTTTAAACGGGGATTCTCCAGGAAAAAACTTTTAATTAATAAACAATTTTCGAATTCAAAGGACACCCCATGAGTAATGTACTCATGGAAGAAGGGAAAGGGGCATCTTCTCTTGTGATAGAACACCCGTAGGTAGAAGCCTTACTTGGTTCCGAGTCGCTGAAAATGAGGGGCAGTGCATTCCGGGAGGACTTTTAGGAAACTACCCCGCATTTGCGTATCGTATGGCGCGTATCGCGTATCGTATAACTCCTCTCCCCCCGGGTAGACCGACTAACGCAGCAAGATGCTCGTTAATCACGTGAGCTTCGTCGGTTTAGGTTGATGGTCGACCAGAGGGCTCTTCGCCTTCAACGCGTTCTCTGCATTCTTTGAACTGTTTATACCACTTCTAAATATTTCTTTCCGATACAGGAATGCTCACCGAATGCCTTCTGCAACATTATATACGTTTTCCGCAAACAAAATTTAGTGCAAGTTCTTTGCTCAATTAATTCAGATATTTCAAAAATCGCCGGAAGCAGTTTTAGCGTCTCACAAAACCAAGAGTAACTCAAACACTAATGAATATTTTGACATGAAATTTCACACAGATGTCAAGGACAGTGCCAGCAACCTAAAAAAGAAAAAAATGCAATTCCATAATCCCCGGGAATTTTAAATTGAAAATTGATCTTACTTTTGGAGACAGTAGTACATATCCACATATAACCATACAAACATACACACGGAAGCACTAATCTACATGTATTCATACTTCGAAATCAATGTATATATATATGTACATATAACACTCATTCACACACAGAAGCATATGCGCATTTATATTCATTTATATATACATGTAAAAGTGCGCATACATACGCACTGGAATACAGGCATACATGCGCGCAAACATAAATGTAGAAACACTAATTCGTTTATGTATATAGAAACATGAGTAAACGCACAAATTCCTACACACTTACAAATGCATATATACGTAAGTAAATATGCAATTATAGTTGAGGATATATGTATATTTAAATATACATCTTACCACCAGTACATTACTATTCATAAAGAAATGCATATGTAGAAGTACATATGCATATAAGTCTTTATAATCATACACATGAACAAGTATTAACCTATAAATAAAATCTTAATTTTGAGAAGTATGAATTTGATTTGCAAAAGGTTGAAAATGACATGCCAAATCGGTACAAAATTTTGCGCAATTGTTAAATATAATTCTGCGTTGAGAAATGCTTATTAAAAGCATTGCAAAAGTAAAAAAATTCTTTTATCTATCGGAGAATTAATAACTCTCTTCTGACATCATTATGTCAAAAATTAAGATGACATTTTATTGATTCTCTTAGATAAAAGGATTCACTCTTGGTTTTCGTAATTTATTTTTAAATAGCGGATTAGTGAATTAATAATATGCTGGTTTATTCATAAATGACAATTACATCTTTTTCTCTAATTCATTTTCTCCCCTCTTCCTTCAATTTTATGTCTGTGGTTAAGATTTTGCATTAATTAACTTTATTTTTATATGGCAGCCTCGGTAAAAAAGTTAGTTTTCTCTAAATATTTCCTTGAATAGAATTAGATTGCTATGATTATTTATTATAGGAAGAGGAATTTTATCTTTCTTTTCGCCGGAATCAGTTTTAGAGTCTCACAAAGCCAAGCGTAACTCAAACACTAATGAATAATTTTGACGTGAAATTTCACACAGATGTCAAGGACAGTGCCAGCAATCTAAAAAAGAAAAAAATTGAAATTCCATAAGCCCCGGGATTTTTAAATTGAAAATTGGTCTTACTTTTTGAACACAGTAGTATATATATATATATATATATATATATATATATATATATTTAACAATTATGATTATATGTTATAAACAAAGCAATGTTATATATATATAACATATTGTTTTCTTATAAACTATCGTAAGTTTGTGCAAGTATTAAAGAAAATGTTAATTTAATTACATTGGCGAGAATTTGAGAGGTCATCTCCAGTTGACGAAACAAAAAATTAACGGTTGCTTTTAGCAGTGGTACTCGATGTCAGCGCTAGATGGCGATAGGAGTCGGTTACTTTTTTTTTTTTTTTTAACTCTGGATAAGGAAAGTTTTTTTAGCAGTTGATTTCAACAGTTATTTAACAGTTCTTCACAATCTTGGCGCCTGGCCAAATTTAAAGCCAGTCGAATTAATTCGTCGAGTAGAGAGGTTTTTAGCAGTTGCTTCAATTTTTCACAGCCTTGGTGCTTGGTGGAGTTTAACGTCACTCGATTCAACTCTTCAGACAGCAAGGATTTAATATTAGCTGTTGAATTTAACACCTGTTAAAAATCATCTTTGATAGGAATAAGTTATTTAGCGTATCACTCAGAGGTACCCTAAATTTTACTCCTGTTAAAATTAAAACTGCAGCTGCGTTATTTTTAAATTCCATATAGCATATGAAATTCAGTATAATTAAAACTTAAATCATTCTTATTGAACATATCTATTGCTTGATAGTTACTATTTAATTATTTGGGATCGTTGGGCTGCTGTTTGTTTTTTTCTATGTTTTTTAATTATTTTGAATGATTAAATTATAAATATATATTACAATGCAAATGAGATTGCTCTAATCGCTTAAAAATGTGACACGTTGCTATAATAGTGTATAATACATACAACATATGATACGTGACATTGATATTGTATGATACATATAAGGTATAATATTATGTAATGAACATATATTTTTTAATTCTAATTTATCAATTTTATTTATTACTAAAAATTTTTTTATCAACAAAACTTGTTGAAATAAAGAATACTAATTAAAAACAAGCAAAAATTAATCTTCTTTGTTTGTAGTATACTGAGAAATATTGTAAATTTTGCTAATCCTATTACTTCAAAATCATTGGCTTTTATGAACGTAGAGGTTTAAAAGTTTTTAAATAATGAACATCTGGAAATAGTCCTACAAAATTCCATGATAAAAACTGGTTTAATTTATTTATCCTTTGACATAAGTACATATAAGTATCCTTTATATAAGTACACTCATAAATTCATTGCTAAAAGACATGAAAGTGCGTGTTTCTTTAGAATAAAACGTACTCTTACAGTAAATCCTTGTTATGTTGCATTTCGGTTACATCACGCATTTAGATATCTCGCGCTTTTTTTGTTTTGCTTTAATCAGAAAGCACTCATTTGAGATGGAGACATCGATTATATTGAGTTACATCTTTCTCCGCCAAAATGAGCTAATAATTGTAAATTACTGTATTTAAAAAAATTGGTAAAGTATAAACTTTTGTGTACTAGACACTACAATAAACACTGATGGTACTTACGTATTAACGCCACCGCAGCTACAGATTTGGCGGTTTTTAAGTGGCGCCAATCTACACTAAAATTTTTGTGACAAATCATAAAATATATAAAACACTTTATTTAAAATCAAAACAAAGTTCAAAATTTAAAACGCTTTATTTAAAAACAAAGTAATGAATAGGCATTTCGGTGGAAAATAGGCTGATATAGAGTTTAAACTTTTGGGTACTAGATTCAAAACAGTTTGCATTTAAATATTTTTTGGCGCACTGGCAGCTCTTTATTTTCGCATTATTCGCAAAGGCGCCAATTCTGCTGCGGTGGCGTTAGACACCATGAAAATTATTCATTTTTGTCTGCCAAAAGGCGCCAATAAAAGCACGAAAACTTTGCCTTTCATTTTTGTCTGCCAAAAGGCGCTATCCACTTTTGGGTACTGATTCATGTTCGTCTGCCAAAAGGAGTGCAAACTGCTGTATTAAAAAATTATTCATTTTTATCTGGGTAAAGTATAAACTTTTGGGTACTAGACACCATGAAAAATTATTCATTTTTGTCTGCCAAAAGGAGCCAATAATTGCACAGCATTGTATTTAAAAATTGGGTAAAGTATAAACTTTGACTAGGCACTATGAACAAAAAAATTGTTAAGAACTATCTACTGAATAAATTTCTTTATATTTTTTAATGCAGGATATGTTTGCCGGATGACTTGATAAGCAAAAATACTACTTTTCTCTTTCTGTAATATTGCCATAATCTACTAGAAAATTTATTTTATTATTCTTATTAATAAAATTCTTTTTGAGAAATCGTTAATTTTGCTTTTACCATACATATAGCTAATTATATTTTTTTATCTACGGTGAGAATGAATAAAATTTTTAGAAATGGACAGCTGGAAACTAATTTATTTATTAAATAAAACAAGTAAACAAAATATTTTAAGTATTTATACAACATAATGTAACGAGTAATGAATGTATATAACTATCGTAAATTTTACTTAACCATATGTATATAAATCTAATTACATTTTTTATCAACTGCGAAAACGAATAATTTTTTAAAAATGGACAACTAGAAACTACTTTATTGATTAAATAAAATAAGTAAAATAAATATCTTAACGTATTCATGCAAGATAATGTCACGAGTGATCAATGTATATAGCTGTTGTTAATTTTGCTTTTACCATATATATACGTTATATTTTTATCTAATAAAATAATGAATAAAATATTTAGAAACGGACAAATGGAAACTAAATTAATGATTAAATAAAATAAGTAAAATAAATATTTTAACGTATGTATGCAATATAATGTAACATTTAATCAATGAATATAACTGGATATTATTTAATCTTCCTATGCTACTAACACTTTGTATTTTTAAATATGTTTAATAAAAAGAATGCAATCGCAAATATTTTTGATCATTCGAAATACTAAAAAATGAAAAGCAAGATTATGAAAGAATTTTAAGATACTTTCATAAAAATTGGCTGATTTTTTTTATGTGTGTATATATAATTATATGTATGTATATATATATATATATATATATATATATAATATAATTAAAAAAAATCAAATCCAATTTATTATTGATATATATATATATATATATTATATATATATATACAGAGATGGAGTTAAAAAAAAAATGCATATATTACAGACAATTTATTACGTATAAATGCGTTAAATATGTGTTTTGTATAAGTCTAAAAACCATCGATAACATTGTCTGTAATATATGTATGTATTTTTTAATTCCATCTCTCTATATATATATCTATATATACACACACACACATATATATATATAACAGATGGGAGTTGCAGATAAAAAACTGATTAATAATTGAGAGATGGAGTTAATATATATATAGTACAGACAATTTTTCTCGATGCTTTTTAGACTTATACAAAATTCATATTTATTAAAACAATTATATACATTAAAAATATCTTTAATATATATATGCGTTTTTAGAGAAAGATGGAGTTGTATATTACAGATAATTTTACTATACATAAATGTTTTTAATAAATATGCGTTTTGTATTGGTCTAAAAACCATCCTTTTAGAAATGAAATTGAATAATAAACAAATATAATTCAGAAAACTTACCAGGAAGGGCAGTTGTATTCCTCACAGAAAATAAGGCTGTTGCAATTAAAGCGTACTCTCGCTACTCTGAACTGCTGAGTTTACTGACTGTTGGTGTGGAAATATTGGAGAAAAGGGAATTTCCCCGCTTTTTTTCTTAAGCAGAATCATTAGCAAAAGTATTAAATCATTGAATCCATCACCTACACCACTTAATGAAAAAGTCAAAAGAAGAAAAGATGTTTTAAAAAAACATAAGAAATATTTATATTTTATAAATAATAAATTATTTATATTTTATAAACAAGTAATCATTTAGCAAACTTAATGAATAACATAACGTAAAACATTTTTAATTGAACATTTGGAACGCTTTATAATTTTCTGTTTTTGTGTTTGTCAGCTTTTGTTAAATATTTTTTACGGAATGAAATTTTGAATTTTTTAATTTTTTAAAAGATAAAAATTTGTGTATAATAAGCTTGTCGGAAAAGCTTGTGAGTTAAAATTTCTTTTAAAAACATTTTCTTGCAAATAATAGGTCAGTGCAGGTATTATTTTCAAATTTTTGAATAGAAAAATTATTTTAAAAATATTTTTCTAAATATCAATTGAGTATGGTTTATTATTATTATTATTATTGCTACAACAACATATACCGAATTTAACGTAGATTAGAAGTATTAGTATGGTGGGAAAGACAAAGCATTCTTGAAAATATTTCACAAATTTCATTCGGATTTAAAATGGGTTTCTCTCAAAAATCAAAGTGAAAATGAAATGTGTCCCCTTATAAATAAAAATGACATTACTAAATTAAAATTTAATGGCATCTTGCTTAAACTACCTGAAGACAAATTTTTTTCTGAATATATTCTACTTTAATTTCTTCGTATAAAGCTTGTTTTACTTATTACAAATTTCATTTACTTTGCAAAAGGTTCTAATTAACATTTGGCGACTATTATTAACATAATTATTTATAAATATTTTCTTAAATTATATATATATTTAAGTTTAATAAAATTCTTCAGTTATTTATTTTAACACATTTAAATATTCTGAAATGATTTAATAATTTGTAGTAATAATATGTAATAATATGTAATAATATGTAGTAACCTGGAAAGTATTAAAGGAAAGGTGAGTCTTTGAAAATGAAACCTATAATGAGACAGACTTTCTATAATCAACTGTATTTTTTATGTCATGCAGTCTTGCAGCATTTCTTAAGATAAAATTTGAAAAATAATCAATAAGTTTTTTCCTCAAAATTACCTTAATACAAATTTGAAAGAATAATCAAAACTATTTAGTTCATGAGTAAGACAGCTTTTCAAATTTAGTATTGAATTGTTGTAATCAACTTACAATTCTTGTAACAAAAATACTTGGCAGGAATAAAACAGCTTGAATTCAACATTTTTGTAGTAGTTTTCCTACAATTCTTGGAAAACAAAATACATCGGTTCATGAGTAAGACAGCTTCTCAAATTTCATTCCTCAATTTCAATTTAAACTTAACTTTGACTGTTATATGATTATATATAATAAATTTATTCATTATATAGCAGCCAGCATTTCTTTTATTTATATCCAAACAATCTTTATGTTATTATTTTATTGTATTTATAACATTAACTCAGTCTATAAATCAAAAGTTTTACTGATAATATATCCATTATTTATTTCTAGGTGTAGGCTTACTGTATTTTTTTTCCAGTCAATCAATCGAAGTAGGTCAACTTAGTCAATTGAAGTAGGGTTTCTCCTCAGTTACTTGTCATAACACAAATGAGAGATAGCATTTAAGAAAATCTTGCGAAAGACATTAGCATTGTTGATAAGCTTTGTGAGTAGAATTCTTCTAGGGGTCCGTGACGTTATCCGAAAATGACGGCCAAGCAAATAAAATCCATTGCAAATTTTAGCAAGAAAATGGTACTTTGGGCCCCTTAACTCTGAAATGATTCATGAATACCGTTAAACTTAACGAATTTTCTGGAGAATTTTTGCTTTTGATTGAAGTGTTTTGTAGTATGGTTTTGAATCACTTTTCGTGTTTTAGGTTGGGATTTTAAATATTTGTATTTCCAATGGCTATAAATGCTCGTAGTGCGTTGATCAATTCCTTCTTTTGAAGTTTCATATTTATCATTTTTGGCATTTTCCGGGGCCTATTGAACTGTATAATGTTTCTTATTGTATTTGGAATACTTCTTTCTTCATTTATGCCTAGAATTTTCAAACTTTGATATATTCTTTTGACTATTGTGTGTGATAACTTTTCTTATAGAATTGGAAATACTTCAATCTAAATTTACAACTAGAATTTTCAAACTTTGATATATTCTTTTGGCTATTGAATATGATAACATTTCTTGTAGAATTGGGAATACTGCATTCTTCATTTACGACTACATTTATCTTACTTTTGAATATTCTTTTAGAGATATTTGAACAATTTATTCTTCACGATGTTCTTGATCTATTCAACATTGCTATATTCATGTGGCTATTGAATTTGGCCATTCTTATCGTATTCCAATCAATTGTTTCATATATCTCTTGCATTATGAAACATTGGCATATTCCAGAGTCTATTCATCCGTTCTCAAATGTGTCACACATGATAAGTTGAAATTTGCCGAGCAGATTTCAGTCTTTTTTTTTTATTTATTTATTCTTATGTTAATTATAACTTATTCTGAACTGATTGTCCTAAAAATAGCTCCATCTATTTAAAATATATATATTTTCGTTTTTCTAATAACTATTATAAAACATGCTTTTACATGGTAAATTTCTAAATTATACTTTTTGTAGTGTGAAATTTGATAGAATTCCATGCATACAATTCTAAATAAATTTTGCTTCATCAATAATTTATCATCAACAATTAAACTGATGATAAAATTATGCTCGTAAAATTATGTTATTTGCATAATTAACCATTAATACATTTTTATTGTGTTCAAATACAAATAAAAATCAAGAAAATAGTTAAAATACTATGAAGAAATCTCATCTATATTGTCAATAGCATCATTATCAAATATCAATATCATTCGTAACTTGAGTTTTTTAAATATATTAATAGAATATTATATCAATTAAAAAACATTTAAGAAATATAAAAAATTCATAAACCGTGTTTTGTAAAAATAATTCATGGCCTTTTTCACAGTATACATAATTTTCAAGGGTCATTAAGATGACCTACCACCAACCTTGACCATCATACTCGTAACGGGAAACGATCTAACACAAAGGACTCTTTTATATACCAGATGTTATCAGTCTGGTAATTGATAAATGGTTTGAAGTGTTTCAAAAGTTCTGAATGAAAACGGATTACTTGGCCATAAATAAAAGTGTGGTAATGATACGTAAAGTTAGTAAACAAGTTATGCATGTTAGTAAACAAGGTTGTAATTACTCTGTTTGTTGTTAAAGAAATAAAGAGAACAATCAACTTTTTATCACTACATCAACTTTTTATCATCAACATTCAACTTTCAACTACATTCAACTTTTTTATCATTGTTACTTCGCTTTCGAAATTTCGAATTAACTAACAATCAACCGCATTATTTTTTACATTATGCCTACATCTTCAAATAGTTACGCTTAGTAAAACTTATAAAAATAAAAAAAAAAAGAATGGAAAACACATTTGAGTGAAATAAAGAATATTTATTGAAATCTAGAATACTGTATCCCTGAGGAAGTCGCCAATTTTGTAATCATTGGCGAAATATTTCGACAATGTTTCCCAATTTTTTTAGGGTTATAATACTTGGAGAAAATCATTGTTTCTTCTTTTTCTGGACAATATAATAACTATTTTAATGTTACTTTGATTGTTATTTAAAGAATTTAAATTAAATAATTATTCCAAGATATTATAGATTATTTCGAGAATATTTTATAACGGTATGGCGGTCATTGAAATAGAATAAAAACATTTGTTATGTTGTTGCCACTCATGAAAATATGAAACAAAAACAATTTTTTACCTTATTAATAACTTAAATTTGATTATGAAATAATTATTTTCTTTTAAATGTTGTTGACATAATTGAGATTTTGTGGCAACCATTATTTGAATTCGCGCGGAAAAAATTTTACTTTTTAATTTTAAAACGTTAGTTCACGGACGGAAAAGCACTTCGAATATATTAAACTTTTCTGTACTTTAGTGATGTTGTCCGAGTTTTCATTATTCTTTTGATATGGTTATATAATAGCAGGTTTTAGTGAGACGATAAAAAGATCATTACCTCCTCCAACAAGGGATCAGAACAACGGATCTATTATGATGAAGTTATTCTACAGTTTCTTCTTATTATTTTTTTCTTTTTTAATAATATTGTTTTATCATTCGAATTCGGCATTGTAAACAAAATGTTTTAGCATAATAACAAAATAATTTGGCGTATTGGCGAATAATTTTAATGCGATTAAATTAACTTGTATTATATTATTAAATTAATTATTTGTATTAATTTTTATTAGTTGTATATTTAATTATAATTAATAGCGATTAACATCGTTGTTAAAAAATTACATTGGCCAAATTGCTAAATATTGAGGGTTGGCGACATTTTCGACGCCAAAATCACCAAATGTGATAGCCAATGTATCTTCTAATGCCTGATTGGTCAAGATAAATCACGTGGATTAATTAAATTACTGGAATATTCTAAAGAATTAGAAACTGTTAACTTCAATAACGATTCATTTAACTCTTTACCAGCTCATGCCGCAATTGTTTTCTTTCCTTGAGTGATGACCAGTCTTTCGATTAACGATGTCTGGTACTGAAGAATTTTATTTCGGGAACAAAGATTCCAGGCATTTCTCAAAACAACAGGTATTTGGAATGTCAAGGTAAGTTAAAAAATAAGTAAATGGTGTATGTTTGAAGGCTTGATTGCTAAGAATGTCTTACTTGTGGAAATGTTATGGTTCTGACTGTTACGAAAGATAAATCTGATGGATATATGTGGGGAGGCAAAGTGAAATTTAGTGATGTAGCACAAAAGTGAAGAGATCCATTCGTCAAAATTCGTGGTTTTCTCAATCAAAAATGAGTTTGTACGATATGACGAGAATTACGTATGACTGTACGTATGTGTATGACTGTACGTCAGCTATGTGCAGGCATTCGACTGCGGATATAGCTGATGAGATTGAATATGTACTGAATATTGTAATTGATTGAAAGAGTTTTTGTATATGCATGGATGCCATTATGAAAGAGAACATTAAAGTTAAAATCTCGAATAATATACCCCTGAACCTTGCAACCAGAAAAGTTTCGCCAATTTCTTAAGATTATAATAGTTTAATTACGAGAATTAGTAATTTCTTCTTTTTCAAACAATATAAGGACAGTTTTATCATTAATTTCATTGTCATTTGCAAAAAAAAAAAAATTTAAAATACATAACAGAAATATTTTTTTTTAAAGATTATTACGATATATTATAGATTATTCCTAGATTGTTTTTATAACAGTATTCGGTACATACGTATTAAAGCCACCGCAGCTACAGATTTGGCGGTTTTATATGGCGCCAATCTACACTTAAAATTTTTGTGACAAATCATAAAATATATAAAACACTTTATTTGAAATCAAAACACTTTCATAATTCAAAACACTTTATTTAAAAACAAAGTAGTCAATCGGATTTCGGTGGAAAATGAGCAGATATAGACTTTAACATAGATTCAAAACAGTCTCTATTTTGCGCATTGGCAGCTTGGCGGGGGCGTTAATACGTAAGTACCAGTATTCTTATATATATAACAGTATATTTAATACATAATAGGGTAGGGTAAATAATTAAAAATAATAATTGTTACGATGTTGCGATTCATTAAAATACGAAACAAACAAAAAATGATTTTTTACTTTATTAGTAACTTATATCTGATTATAAAGTTATTAATTTCTTTTAAAGGCTTATGAACATTTATAATTACATAATTTTTAAAGGCAATTTTTTGTCCATTTATACTCAGTGTTATTAAACATTTTAATGTTTGAATTTCCAATTTTTCCTTAGATTTGAATATTCCTGGTTTGCAAGATACTACTTGAAATTTATTTCCACTATTTATTTTAATAACAAAGAATTATTGTATTAATTGTTATTAAAATAAATAGTAAAAATTATTTATTTTCATATTTTTATTAAAATTAAAGGATGCTACAGTAGGATGCATACTATCTTGTATTTAATTAAATTTGACTTAATTAAATACAAGATAGTAAACAGATATTTCACAACAAATAAATGATAGGTAAGAAATCTGCAGTATAAAGATTTCCTTTTTAATTCATGAAAAGAAAAAATTATTACTTTAAACAGCTTTCATAAAAAACACTACTTCATAACTATTTAACGTATACAACCCTAGAGGCCAAAGAACTTGATTACTATCTTATGCTCACACCTTAAACTGAGCAGCAGGGATGAATATGAGTAATTCTGCTTAACAAGATGCGAATTTACGACGCATGCGGTGATGAATACATCCACAAATCCGAAAGCTGATAAATGTCAGTGTCTGTAGCCACTTCATTTGTTTACCAAGTATTTTTCACAAAGGATTCATTTACCTTTAATGAGTAGAAACAAAGAAAACACACATAGCCCTCGAGTTCAATCTGTCATCACATGATATAATCGACGAAGATCTTCTCTGGTTTTTCTAAAAGCTTAAAAGGTTTTCGTGGAAATTTGGTAAACTAGAAATATTTACACTACTGATCTGAAGAAGTTACGAATCGATGAACTTGTTGGTAATATAAATCTGAAGTGTTTACACGTGTTCTGAAACACACTAGTGTTTCCCGCTCATTATAGCAGTTACTGAAAGTGCAATTTGAAATTTGTTTTGGCGCCACCAAATAGAAGCTTGTCTTTCCAACAAGTTTATTGCTTACGGAATTTTTATCGCTATTATTGAGGACCTATAACATGAAGAGGTTTGGAAGCTATTTATGGCTTTCGTTTCGTAAGATTTTTGTACAGAGTTCGACATATGATGTACAACCTACTTTGCTCTGAACTAAAAACATTCGTTGATTTTTTTTTTTTATGCAATGACTGCAGAAAGTGTTCGTACAATGACGATTTATAATCAAAAACGCCTTTCTTTTATTATTTAATAGAAAGCCCATTTAGTGAAAACACTTTTCGGAAGTTCGAAATTCTTAAGAAATAATTTAATAATTAAATAATTTATAAAGTTGTATCTATAAATCATGACAAGTATAAAAGGTTTGTTTTGTTTTGCCGCTGTGCAATCATTTTTTTTTGCACACTTTTGGCTAATTAGACCGATACTTACAGCTTAACGTGGATTCAGACCATTAACAAACATCCCTGCCATTGCCAAAATTCTAACGTGAAGCATGTGGTCAAGTATAAAAAGGAGTTCAGTCAGTCAGGTCAAGAGTCAAGTTCAATAATCAATCAAGTATAAAAGAGTTCAATCAGTCAAGTCAAGGAATGCAGTTCAATAATCAGTCAATAATAAAGGAGGTTCTGTTCTTATTTGGAATTGTATTTATTATTTGCGAATAATAAAAAATAATTTGCCATCTGTTAATTAATTTACGATCAAGTGCTTCAAAAATAAGACTCAATCATGATTACATTTTTATACAAAAAATCAATTAATTCAAGACGATTAATAAAAAATACATTTACAATGCATTTCAGTTAATAATACGTAAAATACATTTCAGTTCGTAAAATATATTTCAGTTAATAATCTTGTTTCTGTGATCAGAACTGAATTGAAATTTTGAGACGAATTACTTTCTTCTTTGTAACCCACATTCCCCCTGATTAGAGCTGAAGCTCTGATTGACCATAATAATAAGCGGGCCGAAAGCAGTTATTTAAAGAAGCTAATTGCCGGCCAATTTCCAGCCGCTTGCAGGGGAGGGCTAAAAGCTCTATTAGTCGATTTTAATGAGAATTTCCCCCGCAAGAAGAGCTCGCTAATAAGGTGTTTTCAGTTGACGTTGACATAATCTTGTTTCCCCGCAAACATTATACGGAAAAAGAAGCGGGAATTCAATTTCAACGGCCTTGAAAGTTAATTGCTAAAATGTATGTCGCTCTTGATTCTCTTAAGTTTTTGTCTGAATAAAAAAAAAAAAGCTTAAGTTGTTGTAACGCTTACGAATATCGACGATTTCTCAGTTTTTAATGGAATAATAGGTAGGAACTTGGAAAATACAACATAATTAATTGATTTTTTTTGTGTAGTAATTAATTGTTAAAGGTAAATAAATAATTTTTTAGATCAAAGCTACACTCATAAATGATATTGTAATGAAGGCGCTATTACATTTTTGATACTATAAAAATTTTTTTTTAAAAACATTGAAAAAGCATTATGAAGTACTTATTTTTATATATTACACAAAAAAAAATCTACAAATATTTTTAGTTACGTATTTTAACTTTTCATTAATTTTTCATTCTATTTTAAATTTTTATTAGAAAATAAACGAATTCTTTCATTTTATAAACAATTAGCTCTTAAGGTCAATAACATTTTGAGACTTAGTTAGTACTTTGAGTCAATGTATTATTTGTTGCTTTGAAAGTCGACACTTGATCTACTGAAACACGTAGTAGATGCCATATTACCTTTTCTTAGTTTTTATTGGAATAATATGTAGGAACTCGAGAAATACAGCGTAATTAATTGATTTCATTTGTGTAGCAATTAAATTTTAATATATATACTTTTTAGATACTTTTTACATTTAGATTGACTAAATTGACATGAAGTTTACTAAGTCAACAAAAGTTGATTTAATTAAATACAAGCAGTAAAAAATATTTTGCAACAAAAAAATTTGCAGATAAGAATTCAGCAGTATAAAGATTGCCTTTGAAACATGAAATAGAAAAATTATTATTTTAAACAGCTTTTCATAAAAAAATATTTTCACAACTATTTGTTTAACATAATTCACTAACGTATACAACCTTAAGGCCAAAAGAACTTGACTACTATCTTAAGCTCGCACCTTAAACTGAACAATAGTGATAAATATGCGTAATTCTGCTTAACAAAGATGCGAATTTACGACGCATGCGGTGATGAATACATCCACAAATCCGAAAGCTGATAAATGTCAGTGTCTGTAGCCACTTCATTTGTTTACCAAGTACTTTTCACAAAGGATTCATTTACCTTTAATGAGTGGCAACAAAGAAACCACACATCGCCATCGAGTACAATCTGTCATCGTATGATATAATCGACGAAGATCTTCCTGATTTCTCTAAAAGCTTAAAAGGGTTTCGTGGAAATTTGGCAAACGAGAAATATTTACATTATTGATTGTTACTAATTGATGAAGTTGTTGGTAATATAAATCTGAAGTATTTGCACGTGTTCTGAAACACACTAGTGTTTCCCGCTCATTTATAGTAGTTACTGAAAATGCAATTTGAAATTCGTTTTGGCGCCACCAAGTGGAAGTTTGTCTTTCTAACAAGCTTATTGCTTACGGAAGTTTTATCGCTATTATTGAGGACCTATAACATGAAGTAGTTTAGAAGCTATTCATGGCTTTCGTTTCGTAAGATTTTTGTTCAGAATTCGACATATAACATGCAACCTACTTTTCTCTGAATTACAAACATAAATATTCGTTGATTTATTTATGTTATGACTAAAGAAAGTTTTCGTACAGTGCTAGTACTCAAAACATCTTTTTTGTTATTTAATAGAAAGCGCATTTGATGAAAATACTTATCAAAAGTTCAGAATTTTACAATAATTATCAAAATACTTATAAATTTATATTTATAAACCCTGACAACTACATATGGAGTTCAGTCAATCAAGTCAAGGAGTCAAGTTCAGTAATGTCAAGTATAAAGGAGGTTCTGTTCATATTTGGAATTGTATGTATTATTTGGACTGTATTAAATAATTTATCATCTATTAATTAATTTACTATTAAATGCTTCAAAAATGTGATTCAATCGTGATTACATCTTTATATAAAAACTGAAATAGTTCAAGATGCGAAAACTGAAGCCGAATGGCAAAAAAAACTCAAGACGATGAGGTGTAAAAAGTATTCGTATACGCGAAAAATGCAAATTTATTGTCATGATTTACAGTCATTTAAAAAAATTAAAATGTTCAAAAATTGAAATTTCAGGCACTTTAAATGTAAATAAAAGCATACAAATGCTTTCTACACTCACTATAGATCAATTTTTAACAAAATGCAGTTTATTTTTAAAAGTAGATTAAAATTATATTTCAGCATTTAGCATCACATTAAACTCGGACATTTAAATGGCAGACGTAAGCAAAAACATGCGGTAGTAAATGTAAGCAAAAGAATCTTAAAACTAAAAAGCCAAATATATACTACAGGCTGTTACAACGTTATAATAAAAAATTCTTTCTCAACAAAGACAACATTTACAATAATACAAATTTTAGTGAAATGAAAAATTTGTAGTGTTAATTTAGCTTAGAACAAGTATTATGTAAAAAAATTCCTATCATATAAATTTTTTTTTTCATTATATTGCAGAAAGTCCTTTTAAATCATTTTATTCGTTTTTAAAGTTTATCTGGCGCCATCTATTGGTACATATTCAACTCTACAAATAACTAAAATTAATTAATTAAATTTAATTACTGAATCAATCTTTGATAAAACTGTATTAACATCAAGTGTCATCCACTACAAGAGTACAAGTTCAAAAAAAAAATTATTTGAACTGGAGTGGATGAATAAAAAATTTTATGAACGATTAGAAATTTGAACAAGATATTAGGGAGAGTTGAACTAATAGAAAGAATTGAAAAAGAAAGATACAGTATATTTTTGAGCAAAATGATTTTCAATTTCTGGGAATTCATAAATAAGACCATTTTTGTTTCCTAATATAGACAATTTTTGGCAGACAATTTTGTTTCCTATATATCAGACAATTTTTGTTTCCTAATATTGCAGACAATTTTTGTTTAACTATCTAGTTAAACTGTGCCATAAGCCATTTGGACAGGTGGAAAATAAGGTTCAAAGCAAAAATTCAGAACTAAATTTGTTCAGAACTGAAATTTTTGAATTATTAAAATGTCTCGTTGAAAGAAATCGTCTGACAAGAAATACAAAAAGTTTGTTTCTGCAAACTCTTAACATGAGATAAGTAAGATTCTAATTTTACAAAACAGGTATTGACAACGTTTTGGTAAAATAAGAATTATATGGAAATAGGAAAGTCTGGCCTCAAAAGATATGATTAATTCGTGATAATAGGATAAATGTTCCAACTTACAACACACCAGTCTACGTCTACGACTACCAGACTACTCGTTAAACAACATAATCTCATATTACCTTTTGTAAAATTTGAAGTTTAATGCACATGCTAATCTCCGGGAAGTAAAAACAAAATCCACGTATGATTACATATTAAAGTAGCACCTCTGAAGTACACAAATAAAGTTATATCTGGAAATTCCACATGGAAAAATATAATATTTATGAAAGAAAAAAAAATGACGTTAGAAGGTCAGACAGCAAATACTGGCATTACTGAAACAAAATTCTTAATAAAGAGACGGAAGGCGATTCCATTATGGTAAGGGGCGCTGTCTCACATGCAGGAAAAATGAAATCTGCAGAGAGTTGATGGCAAAATAAACTCTGGCAGTTATTAATGGATGCTATACCGAACCTGATACCCACTAAGCTTAAATGAAAGTTCCAACAATATATCCCAGTCGTACTTCTAAATCAACAACATAATGGTTTAAAAGAAACAAAATAAATGTTTTATCTTGCCTGAGCCTTAGCCTTGATCTAAATCTCATAGAAAACTTATGGGATTATTTATATCTCCAAATATACGAAGGCAACAAGCAATAGTATTCGGCATATGAATTGAAAGTAGTCGTTATAGACAATATTCTCAATGAACAAATGGGACAATATTCTAGAATCTGCCTTTAAAATTTTAATTAAATCGATGTCAAATCGTGTATTTTAAATTATTCAGGTAAAGGATTATTAAATTTGCTAAAACTTTTCTTTTTTTTTTTTCTGTTCGTGGTCTTATAATTTGATTACAGGTAAATGTGGTATTTCTTTTATATTGCTGTTTATTTAAATTAACATCTTTCAGACCGATTCCTGGCTCAGCGGAAACATGCGCCGCTGGCCAGCATTAGGGCTGAGGTTCAATCCGCTGGCGGCTTTATTGTAGACACTGTTTTAAAAAACGAGAAGTTTCGATGGCGTTTGGATGTTCAGCATCTTGCTTCGTCCATCGGACTACCTGGTGGGAGTGTTAGTATTTTAGTAAATGCGGAGTACTTCAGTCTAAAAGTCCACCCGGAAGGCACTATTCCCCTTCTTCAGCGGCACGCAACCAAGTCAGACTTGTACCTACGGGTGCTCCATCGCAACAGAAGCTGTCCCTTTCCCTTCATTCATGAGTGGATTACTCATGAGATGTCCGTCCCACTGCAACATACTGAGGATTAGACATATCTTTCTTCAAGTTGCTAAATTTTCTATAAAACTTCATGCACTGATATGGAGCAATTTTGATTTTGAATAAAATATTTTGTCAATTACCTAAACAGCAAAAGTCACGTATTCTTATATTTTTGTAACAGACAGTACGCGCAAACAGAAACTCAATTATTACATCTATTGCTGTGGTATCTTTTTACAGAGTTCACTGAATAACGAAAGACCTACCAAAGATTTTTTTTTATTTCAATAGCTAAGCTTCTCGATATTTCCAGAAATTTAAAACAGCTCAGATTCTTTAATAGTTACCTTTTTAAAAGCTCATATCTATTGATATTATTTGTCTTTAAAAACTTAATCATGTCAGCAAAAGGGGTCCTTTTTCGGGTCGACGACCAACCAGGGATGATTGTAAGTAATGTTAAAATTCTCGAAACCGTTGCGTCAGCTTTTCAGAAATTTCGAATCCAATCATGCCTACCGACGTTCCATTAAGAAAGAAATATATATATCTTATATCTTCTTTCATTATAAAGAAATATGCGAGATCCCCAACTGTTCATGATTAGATTGCTTAAGGTAGCAGTACATGTAGATTTTAATTAGCGTATTTAATAATCAATAAAATTAATCTTTTTTTCTATCTTTTTCAATACTTAAGTGGGAAAAATGTCGACAAAAATTTGTGCACTACTTTTTTTGCTAAGAATAACGAATCAGCATTTTATTAAAACTCCATTGTTTCCATTTATTACCTTCTTCTTTTTTTTTTTTTTTTTTCGAATTTTTTTTTTTTTTTCGAATTTTTTCCTCTCAAGAGAAAACATTCTATTGAGAATGATGGTTTTCTTTTCTATTCCGAATCGATTTTACTATTTTGATGAAATGTTTTGTTCAGACTGCTGACATTATAAATAATTCTTCAGAATTGTATGAAGAAATTCATTTTTATTCAGAATTATATTAAATTATCCTTTTATTCAGAATTAAATGAAATTATCATTTTATTCAGAATTATATTAAATTATCATTTTATTCAAAATTATATTAAACTAACATATATTTAGAATTATATTAAATTGTCATTTTATTCATTATTATATGAAATTATCATTTTATTCATAATTAGAAATTATATTTTATTCAATTATCATTTTTTTATTCAGAATTATGTGAAAAAATAACATTTAATAACAATAATAATATTGAACGAACATTTAAAAGAAAAAAAAATTTAAATATACAAGATATAAAATATGTTTCTATTGAAAAATATTAGAAATTAATTTTTAAATGGTAAAAAAAAAATTTTTAGCTGTTATATTTTGTTTAAAACTATGCTTTTAAGAAATATAAAGTTATTGATAACATAGGATACGAAAAATGCTTTAAATTCCAGGAAGAATGTAGATTTAAATAAATTAATACTTTTGAATACAAATAATTTGTTATGGCACATCAATGGGTCCCATGTTCCATTTAAGTATACGTATTATTATTATTATGTTTATACGGCCCATGATTGGTGTTTGAAGGAAGAACGTTATCTTTTGGGAATACATTTAGGGGTAGATATCCCGCAATTGTTTGTTTCAGGGGAAAAAAAACAAGAAAAAGTCCCCTCTAGTAATCTGACTCTGTGACTGTTTAATTTTTATTTAATGAAAAAAAGTTCAATATTTTATACAAATGTTGTAAAAGTATACATCAAATACAGAAAATTGTAGCGTTATATTTTTTATAGTGAATATTTTTCCATTGTTTTTACTATACTGATATTCGTTTAAGATTAAAAGGTTATGATTATGGATTATTATTTTAATGCAACTTATTTTATTCTAAATTTTCTCCATTTAAATTGGTTTGAATTTTTAATTGAATTTATGTATTTGAATTTTAAATATTTATATGTAACAAAAGAGATATAAATATTCAAATGTTTTATGGTTACTAAATTTCCATTTCATCTTAATTACTTTCCGAGTTCGCAGTTTCTGTAGATTCAGAATCGATACTAAATTTCAAGAGACTAATTACTGTGTTTATCATTACATCAAATTCCCAGAACAGTTTCAAAAATCTATTACATTTTCGGAAAACGAAACTTAACTCATTTATTAATCTTCTAATAGAAATCTTGAGGTTTTCCTCCTACAGCTGAAATACATAGTAATCGTGTTTCTTAAATTGTGTTTCTTTTCCAACGATTAAAAGGGTTTTTCCTGGAATTTTTAATATTTGTTTTAGATTAAGTTCATTTTCCATTCTCTTTATACAGGCTACGGAAACACTATTTAAATTTTATACGATGCTGAATAGTTCAATATGAGACTTTTCTGGCTGTGTTTATGATATATTTTCTAAAATATTTAATACCATGACTTCCGCAGGACTTTTGCCCTTTTATATGAAGTTGGAATTCATATTTATTTGGCATATTCAAAGCCATTAAACTGGTGAGCTTAAAAACATAAGAAAATTCAGGGAATATTCAAGCAATAAGAATGTTATTAACAAAAGGAATAAATATTCTAACACAACGAATGTGTTTAAATAGAAAATTCAGAAAAATTAAGCGCCATGGCGATATTTTTTTTTTCACTCCTGTATATAGGGCTATTATTCGAAATGTAAAAGACAGCCAAGTAAGCATGCTATTCTATTGCAGCATTGGGACGTTAAACTTGGTCAAAATTATAGAATATGATAAATGAGATTTGATTAATTAATTTTATAATAAGTGATTGAATAATATTAAACATTTTAATAATTATTTATTTATTTATTTTCACTATAAGCCAGCATATTCTGAAGAACTATTTTTTTGTGTGGAAGAATTATTCTTGTAGTATAAATAACATAATTAGGTTGTCTCCAAGTTGCTAACTTATATTACCCCCAAGTTTTTATATTAGTATTTAGATTTTTTTGGTCAGAGTTGACAATAATTTTAGTCATTGTGAACCAAATAAAAAAAATATCTTTAGTAAAAAGAGTGAGTAAAAAAATCTTTAGACTTTAAATATTTATTTCAAAATGCATACAAATAGAGTTTTTTTTTATGTTCAATAAAGAAATTAACATTGTTTATGTTCATTATCATTATAACATTTACATTTTTCCACGACTCGTGGCTCAGCGGCTTGAGCCGCTGGTAAGCATTAGGGAGCACTGTTTCAAATATCCATGCCGAAGACTCGATGGCGTTTCTGATGTTCATCATCTTACTTTGTTTATCGGACTACTTAGTAAGTGTTTTCTGGGTTTTCTCCCATACCATAAGCAAATGCAAGGTAGTTCCCCTAAAAGTCCTCCCGGAAGACACTATCCTCCTTGTTCAGTGACACAGAGCCAAGTCAGGCGTCTACCTACGAGTGCTTTATCATAACAAACGCTGATGCCTTTTCCTTCTTTTCATGAGACAAACACAGGTTCTGGACTTGGTCTAGATCTTGCTTTCTACCAAGAGGGATAAGAAACAACAACACATTTCTTTGTTTGCAACATTTCTGTGTAATTATAAGTCAATGTTTGCATTCCCCATGTAAAACATCAGGTCTTAAGACCTTATATATATATATAAACTCATGTTTGAGAAAATTGCAACACCATGAAGGAATCGTCATAATTGAATGAAATTTGATACACAGTTGAGTGGTAGTGGTACAAATAAATGATTAAATGTTCAAAGCAAAAACAATAACAAGAGATCGGAATCAGTATTTTGTGTAGCCACCACGCGCCTCAATAAGTGCTGCTACACGACGGCATGGAGTCAAACAAATTTTGAATGTCTGCCTGAGGAAGAGCATTCCATATTGTTTGTATGCGCACCCAAAGTTCGTCTGCAGAAGCAACAGGTCGAGGATCACGAGCGAGACGCCGACCAACGAAATCCCACACACATGTTCAATCGGCGACATATCCGGGGAATACGCAGGCCAAGGAAGAAGCTGTACCTGCCGCGTTGCAGAGAAGGATTGAACAGTCCTAGCGATATGAGGGCGGGCATTGTCCTGTTGAAATACAGAGCCTGGCAAGCTTTGAAGGAAGGGAACAGCTTGGGCTGTAGAACTTCACTGATGTACCAGTTGCTGTTCAGATTGCCCACAATTCTTAGCAATTGAGATCGTCCATGATATGCTATGGCACCCCAGACCATAACTCCGGGTGTTCGTCCACTGTGGCGTTCGATAATGCACTCGGAAGATGGCGTTCACCGGCATAGCGTCTGACACGAATGCGGCCATCATGGTACCACAAATTAAAGCGGATTCATCAGAAAACACGACATACTGCCAATCAGCACGCCAGTCTCTATACTGAGCGGCCCATTGTAGCCGCAGGCGGCGATGGTTTAGTGTGAGAGGGATCCTGTATAAAGGAGTCCTTGCACGCTGTCCACGCTGCAGCAGACGTCTACGAATTGATGAAGCACATAATGAAACACCTGTAGCTATTGACCACTGTGCTGCCAATTGTCTAGAGGAAGCTGTACGGTCCGTCAGCGCCATGCGGACCAGGTGTCTATCATCGCGAGCTGACGTCACATTTCGGGGTCCACTCCCGATTTCCGAGTTGTCCGACACTCGTCCGTCCACTGCTTCCAAAGACGCATCACTGTGCTGCTGTTACGCTGCACACGAGCGGCTACTGCACGATAAGACTATCCAGCTTCACGAAGGCCGATGATTCTCCCCCGTTCAAACTCTGTAAATTGTTTAAATCTCGCTCTCTTTCGTCGAAGAGGCATAAGTAACGATTGAGCTAACGTTTACCACTAGCAGATAACCACCGATAACCATACACACCTCGCTACAGCCGTCTATTTATTCGGATCCATCCGCCGTTCAGAGGGCGCTGCTCAGCATACGCATGCGCTACGGATTTGAAATTCAATCATTTGCATATCATGCATTAATTTGCATTTCCTGAAAATTTCGGCTCACTCGCGTAAGTCCTTCATGGTGTTGCAATTTTCACAAACATGAGTTTATATATCAATAACGGGAGTATTACAATAAGAAATTTGATGAATTTTATGTGATTTAAATGAATTTTTTTAACTAATTTTGTTAATTAATTGAAAATTATTTATTGTTAAAAATATTACTTTAATTTTTAATGGTTGGAATTATATGCATATTTGTACTTCATTTATGTGCGGCATTTTTATTTTTTCACAACAATTCTATTTTGTACCTATAGTATTTCATCCATTGCTTGTTTTATACTACCAAGTCCAGTTTTTGCTTAATCAAGATCTAATGATACTAATTCTAAAAATCCAATCCAATCCACAAACAGAGCGTTGTTCTAAAAAAGATCGGTTCATTGCTTCGAATCAATTTCATAAAAATATTTAAGCGAAATAAAATATTTTAGATAACTGACAGGGGCCAGATTGCTGAGTGACTAACGCTCGGTGCCACAAGTTTCGGGTTTCCATAGATGTTTGTAGTGGTTCGAATCCACTTTAAACAGGTCTCGGTCTAATATGGCTGTAGAGCGTTGAGCTACATAACCCTACTTTCTAAAAGGAAAACATCTCCTGTCTCAAAACTGCCAACAGGAAGACGGGATTGGCTTATTGGAGGTCTGTTGCGCCAATGAAGAAAAAAATCTGATAAACTCAGATTATATGGATCATGGCTATATACAAAAAAATTCGCCTTTTAAATTTTTATTTTTAATTTCATCATCATTGGCGCCACAGCCCCAAGGCCTTCTGCCTGCTGGCAGATTTCGAGACGAGAGGTTTCTTTTTACATAGTTTTACTTTTTACATAGAGTTGCCAGCCTGCGCCCAACAGCCATATTAGACCGGGTCCTACAGTTTAAAGTGGATTCGAACCACTAAAACACACATGATACCGCCAGAACGCGAATCCGAATCCTGTGACATCGAGCGCCAGTTCTCTAGTCTAGGGGTCTCCAAACTAAGGCTCGCGGGCCAAATCCAGCCCGCCAGTGTCATCAGTACGACCCGCGACAGCGAATAGCTTATTGTTGCTGTAATAATGCTTATTGTTGCTGTATTGCTGCTGATAAAAACACTGAATGATAATAACACGGTTTTATTGACTTGGGTAAAGCTTAATGACAAGCATAATACGCAGAAAATTTAACTTAAGCATAGCAGCTAACAAATAATTGAAATGAATCCCACTAACAATGTAAACTAGTGAACATCCCGCGGATACCCTCGGTAGTTATGTTGGGGTAAAGAGTATCGCATATGTTTGTATATCGATGTTTGGAATGTATATATCCTGAATCAAATATATGATTTTTATTCTGAAAATCCCTCAGGAACGGAAAAGCTAAATTAACGCCAATGAAACCGCGGGGTATCCACTTGTCGTCAAGTGTCACGGTCGTATCGATACACACAATAGTAATTGTAGTAATTGAACCAACGAATTTAGTAAGCGTATGCTCTGCTGAGAGCGCGTACTCGGCGACTAGTCTCGAAATTATAGATAATGACAGAATAATTAAAACGGTTTTGGCCTTTGGTACTTACTGGAGTAAACAGTATGGCCCTGAGGCTGGAAAGTTGTTTAGACCCAGTCAGACCCTGTCAGTTGTTTAGACCTAGTCAGTCGGCCATCAGATCCCATCTTTAATTTTCCTTTTATTCGTTTCTACCATTTTGAGAGATTATAAAAGCAAATTTTTATTGTCATTTTAAAAAATTATAAGTATTTTTGAATGAAAAATATAGAGTCTTATTAACCAAAAGTATATTTAAAATTTGAGAAAACTAAATACTAATTAAATAACGCTCCATCTGGGATACTTCCATCTGGGATTTTCTATTTTAAAATTTGAGAAAACTAAATACTAATTAAATAACGAATTTATTTAAATATGACTGTAATAAATAGATCATGTTATAACAATTTTAATATAGCATAATTTAGTTTTGACTATGTAATGTTAAATATTATTAATTAGAAACTTATTTTTAACATTTAGGCTAAGTAAAATGATACTAATTAAAAACTTATTTTTAATTAATAACATTCAAATTATTTGGTGAGTCTGATAGAGAAAGGAATTAAGGCAGTAACATATTTAAGAACTTTTGGAAAAGATCTTGTTTTAACGAATAATTTTAAATAGAATCTATTCAACTGTATTTTAAGAAATAATTGGAAATTAAAACATTAAAAAAATTTATTTAACTTTTCTGTAACTCCTGCATTAAAATCAGCTTACAAATCTTTCAAATTTGTATTAATAATCATCTATATTAAAAATTTATCATATATATTTTTTTATCTCATGCATTAATGTAAAATATTTTACTCTAATTTATTGTATGAGTTTTAACAAATTATAATTACTTATCATGCTCTGATTAACTTTGCATTAAATTTGCTTACATTTTTTTTAAAAATAATGTACTGAAATTAATTTCATTCTGATTACTTTACTTTTCCTTTGCTAATTATCTTATTTGTAACATAAGCACATGACTGAGTTTCTTGATTACTGATTCGAAATTACTAATTACTTTCATAAATATCATTTACGTAAATTGGTTCCAAACATTTGTGTGGATCAGAAATTTGGAGTACTATTTTTCTTTGCTGCAGTTGCTTGAATTAATCTGTTTCACTTAAGTTATGCACTAATAATCAAAAACTAATTAAATATTCCATGTAGACATATTCATCTTTTATGAAAGAAACTCCTACACAAATATCTTCGTATTCATTATGTCTAGCAGATTCCATTTTTCATAGCTTCTATAGTCAATAATAAATGGTTGGATGATACTAAGGAATATACTAGAAAAAAAGTGAATCGATTATTTACATTTAAAATTCATCAATTTTACTTGTACAATTGTTGTTTTTAACACGCTTTTATTAGTTTCAAGTGTATGTTTGTTTGTTTGTAACTGACTCTTTGGGTTTGATTTTGCCCTACTTTAAGCGATCAGATTTTATCTAAACGTTGTAGACTTATCAAGGACCGACGACAATAAGATATTTTGAAACGTTTATTATCTCATCATGATTAGGATCTCCAGGATTAGTGATTTTATTTTAACTTATGAAGAGCAATTTAACCCATGTAGAATGAAAGTACATAAGACATTCAAACCTACGTGGGACAGTGGCACAACGGATAACGCGCCTGACTACGGATCAGGAGATTCCCCTGTTCGAATCCCTGATATCCTGTTCAAATTATTGTAAGAACTATAGTTCCAGTCCTCCTTACCGGGACCTCATTTAAATATTATAGTTTAAAAACACTAAAAACACGCTTTTAAAGTTAATCAAACTAAAAAGTAAAAAATAATCGTTAACATAAGAATAAAATGACTGACGAGAAAATGAATGTCACTGTTCTGAAAAGCGTGGGGTGCTTTGTATGACATTTTTAAACTAACTCTGCATTTCGGAATGAAACTAGTGAAAAATTATAACGATTGATATCGAGCACCCATTAGAACAGTGGCATTCATTTTCTCGTCAGTAATTTTATTCTTATAATATTTATTTATGATTTGTCCTTACTATTCCACGGGAGGTTCAGAATTTGATTTGGTTTGTTTTGTGGCAGTATGGTACACTTTTTCAAATTCACTCCGTAAGATGTCCCCTGCTACGGAAATAACATTAACGGAAATAACATTATGTCAGCTCTTAATAAAAAGTTATTCCAGATTAAAAAAAAATCATAAGCAAGATTTGCTTTGGAGTTGAAAGCACTCCATGAAAAATTATTCATAAACTGCAATATTTACATACTAGTATTGTATTGATGCGGTTACGGGTCCCTGTTCGGGCTTCAGACTGTACTGTGCATGTTGGGCAACCAGATTGTAATTGGGTGTGGTTGGGTTGAGATACATGGGGCACAGGTTTTAGAACCCGTAGCTTTATTAACACACGCACACTTATAATTTGAGACGTATAATATCTAACACATTTTAAAACATATAATTATAGATTCGTGCCAGGACACCACTTCTAAGCCGAAAACCCGATACTCAGCTACGCGCAGGATGCACGAAATATATTTCCTCTCTAGGTGAGAGTCTGTAAACCAACTAATACACACGGTTGCGTTAAATATATTTCCTCTCTGGGGTAAGAGACTGTAAACTAAACGTTTCTCAACAGAAGCGCATGTTTGCGCTGCACTTCCTCTTGGCTGAGAGTCTCGAAGACAACTGACCTTTTCTCCTAAACACCACAGGATGCGCTCTTGCCAGTGTGTAAGTGGAAGCACGGTTGCAGTATGTTTTAAAAGCATAATTATTAAAAAAATATTTAATGCAATAGGATTTTTTTTCTTTATAGTTCAATCTTATTAGAAAAATATTTTTTATTTGTATTTGAAAATAAACTTCATGTAGTTAATACTGTTTTAGGAAAAAAAGTAAATATTTTTATATATTAAAGTTATTAAGTTTAAAGATTTAATTTTTATAAAGTTTCTCTTTTTCCTTTACTTTCTTTTTTTTTTTTTTTTTTTTTTTTAAGTTTAAAAGATCCAGTAATAAAAAAAAAACCAATAATATTGCTAACATTTAAATTAAAAATTACTATATACTTATAGTGTTAGTTTCTGGCAGTTTATTTTATAGATTAGAAAAAAAATTACATATTGCAATTACAATTATAATTGCATAAAAATACATATTTTTATATATAATGCAAAAAATATACTATAAATTCACATATAAAATGTAAGACTCATGAAATGATTTTTAGAGAACATTAGGTTTTTAAATGCTTTTGAACCTTTTGAGATTGTAAAAGTTGTATAAGAAAAAAGAAATTTAAAAATTAATGAAAAATTAATGGAAAGTTAAAATGAGAACCTTCAAATATTTGTTGGAGATTTTTTTTTGCATAATATATAAAAATAAGCACCTCATAACGCTTTTAATGTTATTTTTTAATTTTATATTATCAAAGAAAATATAATATATTATATTTTCTTTGATGTATTGCGCCTGAGTGCAACTTTGATCTAAAAACATTATGTTTTTTAATTATGCAAACATTATGCTTTTAATTATGCGAACATTATATTTTTGAAGCCCTTTTGAGATTGCAAAATTGTATAGGAAAAAAAAAAGAAATTTAAAAAAAATATTAAAATTAATAGAAAGTTCAAATGCGTACCTTCAAATATTTGTTAGATTTTTTTTTTTTTTTTTTTTTTTTTTTTTTTTTTTTGCGTAATATATATAAAAAATAAACACTTCATAATACTTTTTCAACGTTATTTTTTAATTTTATAGTACAAAAAATATAATTGTACCTCCATTACAATTTCATTTATGAATGCAACTTTGATCTAAAAAAAAAATTACATACAGTTAAAATTAATTGCCTCACAGAAATAAATAAATTAATCATGTTGTATTTTTCAAGTTCCTACCTATTATTCCATTTAAAACTGAGAAATTGTCGATATTCATAAGCGTTACAACAACTTAAACTTTCTTTTTTTTTTTAAATAAGACGAAACTTAAGAGAATCAAGAAGCGACTTTCATTTTAGTAATTAACTTTCAAGGCCATTGAAATTGAATTCCTGCTTCTTTTCCGTATCATCTCTGAGGAGAAACAAGATTATCTGGAAGTCAATTGAAAATACCTTATTAGCGAACTCTTCTAGCTGGGGAAATTCTCATTAAAATCGACTAATAGAGCTTTTAACCCTCCTCTGCGCCTGTCTGGAAATTGGCCGGTAATTAACTTCTTTTAAATAATTGCTTTCGTTCCGCTTATTATTATGGTCAATCAAAGCTGTAGCTCTAATCTGGGGGAATGTAGGTTAAAAAGCAGAAAGTATTCCGTCGTAAATTTTCAATTCAGTTCTTATTGCAGAAAGGAAAATTATTAATTGAAATGCATTTTTACGCGTACCTTGATTGTAAATAACTTTTTTTTTTTTTTTTTTTGCTAAATGTGATGCTTTTTATCACACAATATTAATATTTACATCCAGTAATAAAAAGACTAATAATAATATTAATATTTAAATCAAAATCACTATAAAATTGATTTATTTATAGTGTTAATTTTTGGCAGTTTGTTTTATAAATTCGAAAAATGAAAGTACATATTTTGATGTACTATGCAAAAAATATACTATAAATCCATATGTAAAATGTAAAACACCTAAAATGATTTTTAGAGAACATAAATGCTTTTAAAGCTCTATTTCATATTGTGAAACTGCACAGGAAAAAAAGAAATTTATAAAAGGATGAAGATTAATTGAAAGTTTATCTGCGTACCTTAAAAATATTTGTAGAAGATTTTTGCATAATATATAAAAATAAAGCTCTTTATAATGCTTTTAAGTATCAGAAAATGTAATTGTGCCTGCATTACAATATCATTTATGAATTTCGCTTTGATTTAAAAAAAATTATATACATTTAAAAACTAATTACCATACAAAATAAATTAATTAATCATGTTGTATATTTCCAAGTTCATCCATATAATTCCATAAGAAATTGTCAATTTTCATAAGCATTATAACAACTTAAGCTTTTTTTTTTTTTATTCAAAAGACGAAACTTAAGAGAATTAAGAGCAGATTTTCATTTTAATAATTAACTTTCAAGGCCGTTGAAATTGAATTCCTGCTTCTTTTCCGTATAATGTCTGCGGGAAACAAGATTATCGTTAGCTCGACATCAACTGAAAATACCTTATTAGCGATCTCTTCTTTGCGGGGAAATTCTCATTAAAATCGACTAATGGAGCTTTCAGCCCTCCCTGCACGCGACGGAAATCGGCCGGTAATTGGCTTCTTTTTAAATAACGGCTTTCGGCCCGCTTATTATTATGGTCAATCAGAGCTGGAGCTCTAATCGCGGGAATGTAGGCTACAAAGAAGAAAGTAATTCGTCTTAAAATTTCAATTCAGTTTATATTACAGAAAGAAGATTATTAACTGAAATATATTTTACGTATCATTAACTGAAATGTATTGTTAATGTACTACTGTGGCCAAAAATTAAGAACAATTATTTTTTTTTTCAAAAACTTTTTATTTATTCTTCCAAATGTATTTCATCGACTTCAAATTAATCCCTTCCGGACACAATGCACTTAAGCCAACTTTTTTTCAATCCTCAATGCATGCTAAAAAGTCATCGGCAGGGATGGCCGTCAAAGCACGTGGCAATTCACGTTGAATCTCTTCAATCGACTCAAAACGATGTCCCCAGAGTGGTCTTTTCAGTTCAGGGAATAGTCAGAAGTCGCACTGCGTGAATACGGTGGTTGTGGAACGATATGGGTTCCATTTTTGGCGAAAAGTCACAAAGAATCAGTACAGTGTGAGCTGGCGCATTCAGTGTTTTCGGTACCAATCGAGATTTGACGCGCTTGAGTCCCAAAATGGAATTGACCGATCCTTTTGAATCAGGAAGGCCTCTAATTGTAAATCGACGGTTTGCAAGAACCAAATCTTTAATTTTTTGGATGTGAGCTTCGTCGGTTGAGGTTGAAAATTTTAAATTCAAAATTGGTCTTACAATTTGGACGCAATAGTAAAAAATAAACACTTCATGATACTTTTTAATATTACTTTTTAATATTATAGCATCAACAAATGTAATTGCGCTTGTAATACAATATCATTTATAAGTGCAACTTTCATCTAAAAAATTTACATTTAAAAATTAATTACACACAAAACGATATCAATTAATTATGTTGTATATTTCAAGATCATACATATTATTTCATTAAAAACTGAGAAATTGTCAATATTCATAAGCGTTACACCTTAAGCTTCTTTTTTAAATAAGACGAAACGTAGCGGAATTAAGAGGCGACTTTCATTTTAGTAATTAACTTTCAAGGCCATTGAAATTGAATTCCCGCTTCTTTTCCGTATAATGTCTGAGGGGAAACAAGATTATCTCGACGTCAACTGAAAACACCTTACTAGCGAGCTCTTCTTGCGGGGAAAATTCTCATTAAAATCGACTAATAGAGCTTTTAGCCCTCCCCCTGCACCTGACTGAAATTGGTCGGTAATTGGCTTTTTTAAATAACTGCTTTCGTCCCTATTATTATTATGGTCAATCAGAGCTGCAGATCTAATCTGGGGAATGTGGGTTACAAAGGAGAAAGTATTTCGTCTCAAAATTTCAATTCAATATTTCTTATTACAGAAAGAAGATTATTAACTGAAATGCATTTTACGAACTGAAATGTATTTTACGTTTTATTAACTGAAATGTATTGCTAATCTACTAATGTGCCCAAAAAGTAAGACCAATTATTTTTTTTTTTTTCTAAAACTCTTTATTTATTCTTCCAAATGTATTTCATCACCTTCAAAGTAATCCCCTCCTGACACAATGAACTTATGCAAACTTTTTTTTTTTCCAATCCTCAATGCATGCTAAAAAGTCATCGGCAGGGATGGCCTTCAAAGCACGCGACGATTCACGTTGAATCTCTTCAATCGACTCAAAACGGTGTCCCCAGAGTGGTCTTTTCAGTTCAGGGAATAGCCAGAAGGTTCACGGTGTGAATACGGTGGGTGTGGAACGATATGGGTTCCCTTTTTGGCGAAAAAGTCACGAAGAATCAATACAGTGTGAGCTGGCGCATTCAATGTTTTCGGTACCAATCGAGATTTGACGCGTTTGAGGTCCAAAATGAAATCCGTTGGTTTTCAAAGTGGAGTTCCTTGTAGTTTTGTGTATCACACCTTGTGATAATTAACTTGTGTCTAAGACAGAGTGCATTAGATTCGTCGTAAACTCGAGAACTCTGAAATTCTCCGACCTTGGAGTGATTTGAACTTGTGAAAATTTATATCTTTAATAGTTAAATTTATATCTTTAGTATAATAACCCAGAGTTCTGTATATGTATATAATGCATGTAAATAAAAATTAAAGAATTCCCATGAACTTTAAAGTGGCCCTCTTCTAGAAACCTTATAGGTCTAATACAAGCCGAGATTTTAGAAGGCAAACTTTTTGTAATATTTTCTCATGTAATGTATTACTCAGTTATTAGTAAAAATGTATTATTCTTATAATTTCAATTATAGTAATTACAAAACATAATGATTTGCTAAAAAGTATACTTTAAAAATAAAATATAAGTATTGTTAATCTACAATTGGCATTTACCGGTTATTAATCTACTAAGACAGATTAATTAAAACTTTACTAAGTTTTCTAAAAAGAACTTTTAATTTATAATAAATATGAACTTCGACCCAAATAAGGAAATATCTTTTAGTATGATATGTATGAAGAACATACACAAAAACCAGAGTAAAACTGACAAGGAGTTAATTAGAAATCATTTAGCATGACAAATGCCACTACCGGTATTCGCTACCATCATATCAGTCGCGATACAAAAATATGAAGTGTTTCACATTCAGACCACAAAAAAATATTGCTGAAGAACTAAAGTGCACATAAGCTACATCAACAAAACTAAAAACCATATAATAAATACAAAAATTAAAAGATTAGCAGTAAAAAAAAGTTGGCTAAAATTACATTGGCAGATTAAAAATAGAACATTCAAATTTGTACAAAATATATACAATGACAGGGCGAAAAACATGTTGTCCATGAAATCCGTAAAACCTGATCGAAATAATTAAAACCAGAAGAAAATGCTTATAAAAACCTTATAGAAAATAAAACTATAACCTCCTTATAACTGTCCCTAACATTTAATCCCCTTATAACCCCCCTTTCAAAAAAATTATTATAACATTTTAAGGATAAATGTATCAAAGAATACGAACTTTTTATTTTCTAATTTTAATAGAAAATTGTTTTGATGAAAAATGTTTATATGAAGAAAAATATCTTTGGTGTTCAGTGACTCTATTTTTTAAAACTATGCAAAAAAAAAAAAGCAGCTATTCAAAGAAAGATTAAAAAATAAGGTTTTTTAAATAACATTTCCCTTTATAAAGCTGCTGATGCTTTTTTTTTCTTCGTACTTATCTACATATACAAAAATCATGTAAAGAATTCCATATTCTAAAGTGTGTGTGCGTGTGTTTTTGCTTTTGAGTAGGAAGAGAGATTACATATTTCCACATTATAAATATTATATAATCCTGTATCAATTTTTTTTTGTATCAGGTACTTCATATATAACCCTGAACTCCCCACCGACAATCATGAATAGAGATTGTCTTCCAAGAGGACTTTTAAGGGTAATTGCTTTCCTCATTTGCATGATATATAGGAAAATTTGATTGTTAAATGCTTAAATACGCTTCGATTCTTCTCATTTTTGAAAGCAGCGACTGCAACGCATTTAACTAGAGGGTACGAGCCTGTGCCTTCCAACTATAGATTCACGCTTTACGTACCTCGATTTATAAATTTAATGCCCAACTCGTGGCTCAGTGACAATGTGCTCCGCTGGTGATCATTAAGGTGGAGGTTCAATCCATTGGTGGTTTTGTTTTAAGTACTGCTCCAGTAAAACGAGGAGACTCGATGGCGTTTGTGAGGATCCCATTTTGCCTCGTTCGTCGGAATACCTGGTGGGAGTTTAAGGGTTTTCTCCCTTGCTATACGCAAATGCGGGTAGTTCCCCCTAAAATTTCTCCCAGAAGGCCCTGATCTCCTTCTTCAGCGACACAGACTCATGTCAGACTTCTAACTGCAAGTGCTCCATCAGAACAGAAGCTACCCCCTCCCCTTTCCTTCTTCCATGAGACCACGGATTCAGTGACTTGTTTCAGATGCTGCTGTCTACCAAGTGGGATAAGGAAAAAAAAAAGATAAATAAATAAATTTAATTCATTTTTAAATAAAATATCTCTATTTCCCATAGTAGGAATTAAATGCTTAAACCGACCTGGCCCGAAGGATTGTGGTACTCCCATAGGAGGAATATAATATTTTTTCTGAGGTCCCAAAAGTAAAGCAATTTCAACTTTTTTAAGTTGAAACCTATATCTAACTAACTCCCTGGCACTACAGTCCATGTCGGACCATGGCCGTCTGCCTACTGGCAGATTCCAAAACAGGAGATATTACCTTTTTATGGGGTAGGGTTATCAGCCCTACTCTCTATAGTCATATTATGACAGGTACCTATTTAAAAAAGATTCCGAACCCCTACAAATATCTAGGACACCAGCTGGACTCGAACCCGAAACCTGAACCCGAATATATATATATATATATATTTAACAACATAGAAACAAGAATATGAATAAAAGCAAATTTAAACGGATATATAATTTTTAAAGATAAATAAGAATTCACTATTAAATTTATTATAATTCATTAAGAATTCACTACAATACGATTACAACGATCTATTCAATTACACTAGAATTTTGTACAAAAAAAATGAAGAAATAATTCTAATAATTGACAGCAAACAAACATTGACTTCTGAATAAAGAATTGCATTTATTCTATTCATGAACGTAACGGACACAATAGTATTCTTTATTTCCACTCTCTTCTTTTTTTAAGCTGTAGTTAGAAATAAGAAGACAGTAAAACAAAAAGTGGAAGCAGCGTGAAGGTGATTTGGAATCACTCCCATTAACCACAATGGCCAGCACACATCGGCATTTTGGCGCAAACTCTCGAGCTATTAGGTATGAAATATTCCCTCGAAGAAAGCCAATTCATCTTTCTATAAATAGCTGTTTTATGAGTAAAAACAGCGAGATCTTTGTTCTCATGAACTGAAATCGCTTACTCTTAGAAACGTCCCATTCTTCGTTATTTATTTATTGCAGTCAATTATGGAACCCAATATGGATTCAGTCAAACAGCTCAGTTATTCTAATAAATTGTGGAAGAAAGGATTTGAATTTAGATTCATTATTAAATCCTGTTAAAGGAGGATTTTCTCATTTTTTAAAAAGAATTAATACTCAGTTATTATTATCAAGTATGCTTGGATGTAAATATTCTTGGTGTATGCAGCAGAGTTATTTTGCTCAAAGGGAAATGTTTCTATAAATTAATAAAATGGAATTCTATTTTATAATGGTAGATTAAATCAAAGAGACTTAATTGCTATTGAGTTAATTAACTGATTAAATAATTAATGAAACGAAATTTAAATTAAAAGAATTTAAAATTTAAAAAAAAAAAAAAAATAACAAAAGTTTGTGGAAAGAAAAATTGTAATCAGGTGATTGTATATTTATATTAGCATACTTCTTCATTGGCGCAATAGCTCCATGGTGGGTCAAGGCCGTCTGCCTGCTGGCAGATTTCGAGACAGGATGAGTTTTCTTTTTACGGGGTAAAAAACCTCCCAAGAGATGGGGTGTCAGCTTCCCACACTTGAGTAGACATTTTTCAGCTCATGGATTATCATCAATCACGATGCAACAATCCCTATTCCATCTGTAATTGTTTCGACCTGTGAAGATCGCGCAGACAATCAATAATTTCACACTGAATTTCTGTTATCAGATTTGAGTGACAGGTTGTTCTCATTAGTACAAAACACTAATTGCAAGTAATATAACTATCCACAACTGCTTATCTGAATGTACATTCCTCTCTCCTGGGAAAGTAACACTACAACTCTTCATGTGTGCAATAATGCTACACTTTTCTACGTGATTCTAATTTTATCTATGTTCTCTGCCTTCACTCCAAATTTGTACCTGGAGTTCCTGAACACCTTGAAGATTAAGGGTTATAGGAGGAAAAATTCCTCAGCGCAGTTTGAGACTATACCTGTACAGCATTAAATTAAAGATGATATTTTAATATATAAAAAGAAATATAACAATCCTCCCGAGATGGGTAAAATAATCCTCATAGTAGCTAATACAATGATACTAGTTAAAACAGTCCTCACGAGATGGGTTAATCTATTTTGAAGCAACTTTTTAATCACTTAGCATTTTCATATGATGTTATTTTGGAATAAATTTATCCGTTATTATTGTGAAAGCCGTTGTCCTTCGAATAAACTATGGAATTATTTACATTTTTCCTTCGATGAAACTATGGAATTCTTTTACATCTTATAAGACTTCTCTCATGGAGCAAATTAACTTAATTCTTTACTTATATTACAAAAGAATATTCACGATTTTATCAATTAAATTGATAAAATGCAATTAAATTATCTACCTTTCAAGTTTTAATGAAATGTGTTTTATTAAATGCGAAAAAGAATGCAAAAAGTTTTGATAAAATGTTACAGTTTGCAAATTTAATTTGATTCTCCACTGCTCTCCATTTCTCTAAATGTACTTTATTTATTCATAAAGTGTTTGTTTAATTTAAATCCGCAACAGCTGTTAAAAGGATTCACTTAACGTGGAGTCGTAGTTAATTCCATTTGGGAGCGCATTTAGAGAAAAGTCACCAAGACGCTATCCAAGAATACTTCTCTGAAATTAAAAATTGCTTGAAATGAATGCGAATTAAGAAGGTCTATTTTACACTAAAAAAATATTTTTATGTTCCAGTAAAAGAATTAAGAATTAATGGATTTTTAAAATGTCAGTAAAAAAAACTTGATATCCATATTCTTTATTCGAATTTAAGGAAATTTATAGTTTTGTATGTGATGTGATTGATCCTCAGTGTCCAGCAGTGCGGGACGGACATCCCATGAATAATCTACACATGGATGGAGGGAAAGGGGCAGCTTCTATTGTGATGGAGCATCCTCGTATGTAGAAGTCTGACTTGGCTGCATGACGCTCTTACAGCTATACGAGACAGGGACCTACGGCTTAAAGTGGATTCCAAACCACTATAAACATCCAAGGCACGGGGGAGAGCTCGAATCAAAACCTGTGGCACAGCGGGGTAGACATTTGTTCATTCAGGCCCATCGTTTCCTATAGACGTAAATATTGTTTAAAGGGGCATGATGGCCGAGTGACTAGCGCTTGGTGCTACAGGTTTCGAATTCGAGGCCGGACAGTGCCTTGGATGTTTGTAGTGGTTCGAATCCTCTTTAAATCGTAGGGCCCCATCTAATTTGACTGTAGACGTTGGGCAGAGGGTTGACAACCCTAAGAAGAATAAAAGAAAACATCTCTTTCTTGAAATCTGCCAATAGCAGACGGTCTTGGCCTACCATGAGACTGTTGTGCCACTGATGATGATGATGATATAACGTTTAAGATGTATATAAGTAAAACATTAGACATAACATATTATTATACAAAATTTAATCCCTTTCATAATATTTTTGTTTTCCTACAAAAGTCTTTTGTTTAACAATTATATATTGATGGTTTGGTTTGTCGCTCTAAGGTCATTTTTTTTGCACACTTTAGGCTATTTAGGCCGAGACCTTCCGAACTAAACGTGAACTCCGAACTATTAACAAACATCCATGCTCTCGCTAGGATTCAAACCTGAAGCCTGTGTGTGTGCCAAATGTCAAAATGCTAGCCAATTGGCCGTGAGGTTACTTATATGTTGAGAAAAAAAAGAAAAATAGTATAGTATCATCTCATAGATTCGAAACATTTGTTTCACTAAAAGACATTTTTTCATTAATTGTTAAAATGCTAACAATGTTTCGTTGACTTTTTGATACATTACGTTGTAAATTTTAGGATTTATTACTCTACAATAAATAATTGTTACTTTAATTGATTGTAAGCAATAAGTAGGAAAAAAAAATCTATAAGTATATTTTTCTACATAATGATTTTTATACTTCTTCATTAATACTTAATGAGGGGTTCCAATTTTAATGCATAATGATTCTTGTACGTTTTACTTCATTAATACTTAATGAGGGTGTCCAATTTTAACTACCTCCATTGGCATTGCTTATAAAATCGATAACCGTTACATTGTTACGATACATTGTAAAATCGATTTCTTTTAATGAATTTAATTCCAGTGAAACAAGAAGACCGCTGATGTTCAACAAGAAGAAAATCGACTTTCTAAGATTCACTCTGTCCAGAACAAAAGGTATTTATATTTCAATTAAATATTATTAAGAAATTTTCATTCGATCGCAAAAATTACAAAATGAATACCATCGACATCGATAATAAATAATATTTGGGGAATTTTCTTTTTTACTTTTGAAAGTCACTTGAAAAGAGTTTTATTATTCAAAATTCTAAGACTTTCTAAGTTCAGAACAAAAAGGTATTTATGTTTCAATTAAATATTTTTTAAAGAAACCGATTGAAAAAATACAAATTGAATAGCATCGATATCGATAATAAATAACATTTTGGGAATTTCTTTTTTTTTTACTTTTGAAAGTCATGTGGCCCACATTGAAAAGTTTTATTATTCAAAAATTTCTAAGACTTTCTAAGATTCATTCTGTCCAGAACAAAAGGTATTTATGTTTCAATTAAATATTTTTTAAAGAAACTTTCGTTCGATTGAAAAGAAAATACAAATTGAATAGCATCGATATTTATAATAAATAACATTTCGGGAATTTTCTTTCTCTTTTTTTAATTTTTTTTGACTTGAAAATCGCGCGCCCAACATTGAAAAGTTATATTATTCAAAAATTGAGCAAACGATGGGCGATTCAAAAGGGTTTTGCCTCAAGTGAGGACTTTCAAGGGTAACTATCCAGCATATGCGAGATTCATTGCCTCCATATGACTACCCAGATGAAAGTATGGGTAATTTTTGACGGAGAGTTAGTTTTCACTGAAATGCTGATGCTGATTGCAAAAAGTATCGAAAAAAAAATCTTTTATTAAAAAATAAGAAATGGTCTTATTACCATTATGTTAAAATCCCATTATCCTATAATAATAAATCTCTTAAATAATAATCCTATTATCCTATAATGTTAAAATCCTATTATACCCATGGTTTTCGTTTGCAGCATTGATTTTGTATCTGTAATGGATCCAATGATTTAGCTGTGGTTATTACTAGGGCTAGGCACAAATCGATATACATTGAAATCCATATTATTGTGAAAGATCATTTAAAAATCTTTCTTAGAGACTGCTTTTTACCAAATGATTAAAAATTAAGGCTGAGAGAAAAACTTTCACTGATGGACTGTCTGTTTCAGAATAAATAGGATGGATCAATAGATCCAGTAGAAATATATTACAGAATAGATGAAACTAAAGAAGAATAAAATAGACAAAAATAATAAAGAACTAATTTAAAAAGAAATTTTAAAGAAAGAATAGATTGCCAAAGCCCTTCTGATAATGAAAATAAACTATATACTATCACAAATACTAAACAATTGATTGAAAACTATTCATGGTGTATTTACGATTCATCTCCATAAGTAATAATCCACTGGAAAAAATTAATCAGAATTGTTAAAAGTTAGACAACTACTATCTAAACAAATTCAAGAGAAATATTTAAAGTTTCGAAAAACACAGATATTTTACTAAAAGTCTTGTTGTTTGCAAAAATGTAATATATATATATATTTTCTATTAATATCTCCCAATTCCTTTATAACAAAAACTGCGACAATCTTTGGAATTACTGTGAAATCTGAATGTCGTAAGCATGAGATATGTAACTGAGATTTCAGAAAAGATTTAGAACAATTAGAATATTTATGGCTGACTATACAATCTGTTTTCAGATAGCATTTTTATTTTTAAAGTGTATATTTTATTTTAAAAAATTCAATAAAAATTTAAAAAAATTATATTGACTTAAATCACTATAATTTTAAATCAATATAATTTTAATAGTTTTTAAAATTATGTTTTAGAAACTATCAATTTCTCCATATTCTCTAATTAAAATTAAAATTCTATAATTCTTCTCTCTCTATTCTTAAAATTATAATTCTTCTTCTAATTCTAATTAAATTCTATTGATTTAAATTAAATGTTCCCTCTCTCTCTCCTTCTGATTTTAGTCTTAGACCGATATACATCGAAATATCGATTTAAGACTAAAATCACATCCGGATTTTATTACTCGTATGTCAACGAAATTCCGATTTAAGATATCGATGTGTATGCTATTTCGATATTCACCAATATTTTAAAAATAGAATAACATCGATATAGATGCGATTACGATTTCCAACATCGAAAATCCGATTTTTTAAAACTATTTTGAAGACGATTGGCGAATCAGAGTTGCGCAAGACAGAAAACGATTTCAACATCGATGTTCGAAACCGATATATCTGCTTCGGATATATTAATGATTTGAGATATTCGATATTTATTTGTCAGCACTTGTGCATAATTATTTCCATGTGAATTTTAATGCAGTTTCATCTTCTGCAGGTAAAAATAAAAATACCATAAGGAAAGATCCACCTGCAGTCAACTGATCTATAGCTCAGTCATTATTACTAAATTGCAGATTAGTCTACCCTTAATTTTTAATGTTACTCTAAAAGGAAATATTCATTGCTGATTCTATTATTCAAATATCATCTTTTATAAATTGTCAACTTAATAAAAAAAATTACAGACTGCAGTCTGCCACACCTTATGTAAATTTTACTTTAAAAAGTTATAGAAAGATAGCTAAGTTTTTTTTTTTTTTTTAATGATTAAACATAGAACAGGATCAGGCTTAGTTTACTAAGAAGGTAAATATTAAAATATTAGATATACATTTTATTCAATGCATTTTAATTTACGGTAAACAACAAAATTGGAATTTGTTTCAATAATTCATTAGCCTAGAAGCAGTGTCTTTATTTATTTATTACCTTAGCAACAAGAGTCTCAATTCATTACTATTAAAGACAGTAACCATTGATAAATGTTTGTTTCAGGAATTCATTATGCATTTTATGCAACTGCCCAGCACATCTATTTTAAAATTGCATTCAAGTAGCTATGGTTATTACTAGACAATGCATTTAAATATACAATTTGGATCAACTTATTTTTATGAACATTTTTAAGCAAGGATATTAAAAAATCGATTAATAGAAACCAATTGACTAGTCACTTTTTTTTTGCCTCATCTATTGCATTTTTAATTTTGAGCATATACATTTTCCTGAAAAGTATTTATATTAATCATACCAGAATGAGCTGTAAGATTTCTTTTTCCAGTGTTGCAGTGAGAAAGATAGAAACATTATAAGAAAGATTACAAGTTGATTGATGTCTAGATTGTAAAATTGAAGATGCGAGATTACATAACAGATTGATGTTTGAAGTAATGAGTTATGATGAAGAAAAGGAGACATAAAAAATTACTGTAAAAGGATTTGCAGAAACCCTATCTTAGTGCATCCAAAATACTTCAACTATTCATAAATAGATGATATTGATGGCAAAAAAAATGTTTAATTAACTGACATTGGTAGCATAATTATTTATAAATAATTTATAACATTAAAAACCTAAATCAAATTTATGAAAATATTCATTAAAAGTGAAAGAAATCTAAAAATAAGACTTTAACTTACAATAGAGATTGGATATAGCCCCATTTGCTTCATATTACTAGAGTTGTTCTATAGAATCAAATTGAACATTCAATAAAAAAAAGAAAAATTCAAAAAGCCTCAATGAATATCAAGTCAATAACCAATTATGAAATCTTCTTAGTTCCTACTGCAAAGTGTGAATCATGAGGAAATTTTTAAGAAATTGATAGATTTTATTCATAAAAAGGCATGAAAATAAACTGAAGAACTTTGCAAAATATCTATTTTTTAGATCTAACTGCATTGCTTTGTTAGAAAAATAAACTAAGAAAATTAATGAAAACTAATTGGATACAAAAAGTTGAGCATTAATTTTCACCTTTACTGGGAGCACAGCATTAAATATTATATGAAAAATTATGATACAAAACTTTATCAAGACATGAAACATTCATAAAATATTCTGGCCTTATTTCATTTTTTTAAATGTGCATGTATACTATTAATAAAAAAAAACCAGAATATAGCCAGTCAAAATTAAAAGATACAAATTTATAAGAGTGAATTGTTTAACTATTAGCTACATTGAATATTTTTTTATAAGTGAAAAAATAAATTATATTTATCCATTTTTAAAACCTCTTGTGTTATTTGTTTAATGAAACATATAAGATGAAATTTAAAAATAAAATTGTTTCTAAATAGAAAACAGAAAATTTTAAACTGCCTTAATATGAATGTATAATTTTGTTGATGCAATTTATCTCCAGATTTAGAATTATAAATTTTCAAAAGTAAGTTTCAGTTTATAATGTTAATATTGAATATATGACAAAGATACCAGAGATATGAATAAAAAAAATGAAATATAGAAGAAAATTTAAATTTCAAATTATAAATAAGTATGTATTCTAATTCAAAACTGAATTTTTCTATAGCATTTTTAGATTATGCATGTATTTTTAATAAAAATTTTTTTTAAATTGCCAGAAAAACATTCAAGCTCCTTTTATTATTTTGATTTTATATTAAAAATAGTTATTTTTAAGCATTCTGCAACCAAATATTTTACAAATGTTCATTTTGCATTGTAATAAAAAGTAAGTAAGTAACTTGCAAATTTATTGTAATAATATGAATGCACATAAAAATATCAATTTTCTCAGACAAAAGGAAATTTCTTTAAACACAGATTATTTTAATTTTAAATAAATTAGCTAGTTTAAATCAATATACTTAATTATATTAATGACACTACTATATCACTAGTATTCAAGCCTAGAACGTCTTTTTAAAAGTTGATCATTTGTTCAACTATAACTTAATTATGCAAGTGAATTATAGGTTAATTTGTTCTCTGCATTTAATAATATTAAAATGGCAGGCTAGTAACCACTTCAAAAATAGCCAGTTTGCAATGCTTCATATGTGTTTGCTTGGTTTCCTCATAAGTATGATTTAAAAAAGGACCAGTTCTTAAAAGATCTGCATGATGACAGTTTCATATCCTTATAATGTGGCAGGACACCTTGTGGATAATATTCAATTTACTGCAAGTAGTAGATTTTAGTGGTAAATACCATTAAGTCAAGCTCCAAAACATTTAAAAATGAATTAAGTACACTTTAATATATTAAATTGAATTATTTAAAAATTCCATCTTCATATCTTAATTCAAAAACACAGAATACTTAGAAAGGAGATAAAAACTAATTATGCCTGTAAATTATTATCTCTCATCAAATATCTAATCAATATCTAATTATCATCAAATATCTTTGATAAAGTTTTGTATTTTCTACTATTACTTTCATCACTATGATGCTATCTTTATATGTCTGTAGCAAAAATTCATGTAGATAATAGAGAGTTTTTGCATACTGTATTTTTATAATACAGCATTTTCTCCCTAGTACGCATGCTCATAGGAAACATTATTACAGTTACGCATGCGCAATTTCCTGTGAGCATGCGCGCTAGGAAAAAAAAAATTATAAAATACGTATGCAAAAACTCTCTATTTATTTGCATGTCCCACCCCTATTCCAGAAGATTTTCTTGTATTTTTTTCATATAAAAATAGTGTACATGAGAATATTCTTAAACTTAACAAACCATGTTAACAAAAAGAAATATTTAATAAACTTATGTAACATATTCATAAAATAAAACAGAGATTAAGTACAAAAATGGAAAATTTGTCTTCAAAAACATAACTTTTAACAAATCTGAAACATTTATAAAGGACAGGGCAAAGGCTTTCCATCTAGCCCAGCAAGAATATTTTTAGCAGTTAAGAGAGCCATAGTTGTCCTGGTTTCCACAGTGGCACTTCCAATATGTGGCAACAAAACTGAAATATCAAAAAGTTATTAAACAAAACATAATATTAATACTACTGTCTAATTATATAGTACATTCAAAAGATATCTGAATAGATTTTGGCAAACAAAGCAAAGGTGATTCTATTTTTATATAAAAAAAAAAAAAGCTTTCACACCTGTACTCTGTAATCGACAAAGAGAGAAACAATTGGTTGTTCTCATTTAGATGTAACAAAATTTAAAAAATTATCAGTTAAACAGAGATAGCAATTAAATATTGCTTGAAAGATTCTCAAAATTTAAATTCAATAAGAATATTGAATCACTTTATAAATGAAAAAAACCCCAAATCAAATTGATAACAAAATCTGACAAATATAACATGATAAACGATGAAACATAATTTACAAAAATTATTTCATTTCAAAACACTTTTATGTTATTAGTTACTAAAATTAAGTTTTTTTATTTTGATGGATTTTTAAGTTGAAATGAAAGCAGAGTCATATATATGTTTTCCAAAATTAATTCAAAAATGCAAAACATGTAGATATTTTTGTTAGTTATCAGGGAATTATATATATCTCTATGTATCTCAGTTCAGGTCACATTTTGAAATAATTTATAATATTCAAACAAACAATAAGTATTTTTATCTACCATAATACAACATGCAGTAATAAGATTATTATTATTTTTTTTTTTTACTAAAAGTGCAAGATAAATGTTATACTGAGATACACTTATATTGACAATTACTATGGAGTGGATTTTTACAGATCAATATTTAATGTTTGATTCATGAAATCCTTATAAAATTATACAAGACAGATAGAACTCACTCTAAGAATATTTATTAACATTATAAGTATGCATACATTTTAAGGCAAACATTGATAATTACAATGGCTGAAGAATTAAACTGCATTTGAGTTATTTCAAAATCTCAAGGGTAACTCAAAAAACTCTTTTAATATTTAATTAAATAATCAGATAGCATTATGAAAGGACAATTTCTAAAGACTTTTTAGATAAATGATACCAATGAATGTAGATAGAGATTACATGGAGCTTTACTAATAAAAGCATATTTAATTACATATGCAGTTTTCCTTATAAACAACTAACTTTTTTATAGTTATTTTTATTCTTTCTTCCCATGAAAAGTTGCCCAACAGTGATAATGCGCAAACAAGGTTTACGAGAAACCAAGAGATGTAACTTCCATGACTGGCTAACGTCTTATGTGTTTTCAATATTAAAAAATTTCCATTGGAGCCTATGAGACTGTGTCATGTTAAGTAGAGACTGGAATCGATTATCTAAGTATGTAGTTGTGAAGTGTTGGTAGCAAATGTGATATTCTTGTTGTGCACATTACTTATTTTGAAAGTGTTGGAAGTAGGCAATACATGCACAATACTAATTATAAGATAAATACACCCAAATAAAATGGATAGATTTCTAAAAAAGAAGCATGTTATTACAGTATCGAATCTGGAAGTGAACAAAAGTTAGATGCAAGTAAAAAGTAAAATCATGGTCTATTAGCAAATACAATAAAAGTTATTTAAACTTTGGTTTCACTTGGAGCCAAAGTGAAGATAATTTTTTGCTGTTATGTTTAGTATGTGGATGTAAAAAATGGCAAAATCATTACGTAATTCGAGTAAACATTTTAAAACTATATGCTCTACTTTACAAGAAAATACAAATTTTTTCAAAATATTGTTGGAACAACAAAAAAAAAAAGTGACAAATTTTTTTGTAAGGTATAATAACTCTTTCTGATAAATCTCAAATCACTTCTTATCAAACAACTTACAGCAAAAAATATAAAAGCTCATACTTTGATTGAGTCCCTTATTTTGTCTACATGCAGAAAATGGCCATGACATTACTAGGATATGAAGCAGCAATGAATTCAAGATTCATCTGTCCAACAATACAGTTCACAGGCATATTATAGAAATGCCTTCTGATAATGAAAAAAAAAAATGTAAACAGAAATAAACCAAATTTTATATTGCAAGTTGATGAATTAACAGACATTAACAATGACCAACTCTTAGCATTCATCCATTTTATTAACGAAGATCAAATTGTAAATCAATTCCTTTTTTGTAAAGAAATTCAATATGACTACAATAGGTGAGGACGTATTAACATGTTGATTAATTATCTTGATAAATAGCAATTAACATGGAAGTCATGTGTTTTCATTTATACAAATGGTGCTCCTTCTATTGTATAAATGCCTAAATGAGAATACTATTGTAAGTCATTGTTTTTCACAGGGAGGCATTGAGCAAAACATTATGAAAAAAAAAAAATTAAGAGATGTTTTACATCAAGAAATTTAGATGGTTTAAACATGACCAGCCAAATCATACTTATTTGAAAAGCAACACAGTCTATATATACAGTATCTGTATCAATATGGATTCACAACACAAAAGGTTGCTTTTACACACTAAGGTGAGATAACTGTTAAGGTGGAAAGTATTTATATGAACATGAGCGAAGACAAAATTTTCTTTTATTTATAAGAGATGAAACAATTATACTTTTCTACCTATTCAATAAGAATTTGGATTGCCATGTTACAGTATTTGGCCAATATATTTCAGCAGCTAAATATTTTGAATACATGCAAATGAAAAAAGAAAATATTCTCACATCTACTGACAAAATGGAAGTGTTTCAGAGAAAACTACAGATTTGGAAAAGAAAACCTGTTGAAGGTAATTTCTAAATGTTTCCACTGGTAAGTAACACTTGAATAAATGAAGCCCTTCCAATAATAGTTCAATGTTTATCAAGTTTACAAAATTTAGTTCTTATTTTTTATCATTTAATACTGAACTATACAAATGGATTAGAAACCCATTCATGGAAACTTCCAAGTGATTTTAGCTAAACATTAAGAGAAGAACTGGCATCTATCTTCACTGGATATAGATTGAGAATTAAACATAAGGAATTGTCTGTAGAAAATTTTTGGGTTTCCATGAGATAAGAATATGTTTCAATATCTCAAAAAGCTTTTAACATTTTATCACAATTTTTAATATCATATATATATGAATTAAAATTTCCTACCAACACCATAATCAAGAGTGAAAAGAGAGGAAATTTGTAATATATTGACGAGAAAAATGAGAGTTTGTCTTTAAAATATATGCCCCAAAATTGAAGAAATTGTGACACATCAGGCTCATGTTTCTCAAACACATAAATTGTTAAAACTAAAGGTAAACTATTTATTTTGTCAACAATTATATCACTCATTTATCAATTAATGTAACTTTTTTCACATATAATTTCAATTAACTCATCAAAATTTCAAGTAACACTTATTTTTTTTCTCATTGTTATTCTACAATATTTTATTTAATTATGTCATATTTTTTAGAAATTCGTTTATAGTACACCTATAATTATTTAGAGGATTTTAAATGAGCCTCAATTTCAAAAAGATTAAAAATCATCATCTTAATTTGAAAAACATTTCCCCTCCGCCCTTTTTAGCAATCTTTCTTATGAGATTTTCTATTTTGGAATATTGACATCCAAATAGCAAATATTAAATTATTATATCTAACCACTGAATGCTTTTAAATAAAATAAGGAGTAGACCAATAAAAGAAGCATATAAAATAATATATTTAAATATATGAAAACAGCATATTCATTGAAAATAACTGTTAAAAAACTTTTGTAACCAAGGTTGTAAAATCATTCATAATCAAAGAATATAGAAAGAATACATTTCATAATAAAGCTCAAAAAATAATCAATACATATTTGGAAATTAAAATCAGGCTTACCACAATTAGGGAGTTTGGTTAGCTTATCATCTGTTGGCAAGGGTTCAGGATCCATTACATCCAAACCAGCAGCTTTTATAATTCCAGTTGTTAGAGCTTTATACAAATCTTCTTGCTGAACAATACCACCTCTGAAGATCAATATGAAGATATATTAAAACATTGATATATTAACTTAATATGAGGTTTAAAAAATTTCCTTACAAACTAATTTTAGTTAATTTAATATATAGAAGCAAATAAAAATTTTGTACAATGATCTTTCTGTTCTGTTCTTTATGATCATTCTGTTTAATTAATATTTTTTAACTAAAAGTTGTAAATCTATTAAACAGGCACAGATAATAATAATTTTCATTTGAATACAGTAAGACATTCATAAAATACAAAGAGCTAAATAATAAAAAATACACTGACCGACTTGTATTAATGAATATTGCACTTCTTTTCATCTTTGTAAAAGCTTCCATATTAAATATTCCCCGTGTACTTGAATTCAAGGCAGCACAAACAATAACAAAATCTGACTGTTTGAGCAACTCCTCAAAAGGCACAAATTTAGCATTAAGTTTCTCAGTTGCTACAAGGAAAAAAAAAATAATAATACATTTCTAATATTTAAGTGAACTTTACAACATCACTTAACATTTCCTTTTATATTTGAAAATATATATAGAAAGAAATTTTAGTACTCATGATTACATAGTATGCAAAATAAGTTTATGTTGCTAGAAAAAATAAGTATTTAAATATATTTACAACTATAATTTTTGTTTTGTTTTCAAAAATGTAATACATAATATCTACAGTGGGTAAAAAAGTATTACCAATTGCCTTAATTTATTGATATTGACAAATAAATAAAATGTTATGCAATTTTAGCTGTCGTAATTAAATACAAGACATCTTAGATATATAAAAATAGTAAAAATTTTATTTTAATTTGCATTTTCTACGATTTTTCTTTCAAAAACGAAAATTTGCATGTCAAAAAGTATTGGCAAAGTTTTAACTGCTATGCAAATGTTGTTACATTGAAGTCACGAGTTTTGACTGATAAGAAACTCTACCGGTATAAAGTCTACAAAACTATTCCAAAAGTGTCTATGCATTATTTTTGCGATTACTGCAGTAAAATGACTTCAAAATCGAAGGAGTTGGACATTAAGTGTTAAAAACACGATTATTAGTGTCAGAAATGAAGGTTTAACTTATTGTGCTATAGGAGTGCAGTTCAATATAAGTTTATTTACTGTCGGAAGTGTTGTAAAAAGTTCAAGGAAACAGGATCAACGGAAAATAAGACTAGAATTGGACGACCTCGAAGATTTTCTACAAAGAGAAGAACGTGTTATTATTAACAAGGGTAAGAAAAACCCTAAAATAAGTGCACCCCAGATAGCTAGAGATGTTGCTTTCACTTTGCAAAAGACTTTCAGCGTACAGACTGTACAGAATGTTTTAAACGAGAGAAGTTATTATGGAAGGGCAGCTAGAAAGAAACCATTCATCTCGGAAATAAATAGAGAAGAGGTTAGATTTCGCAAAATCCCACATTGATTTATCTGAAGAGTTTTGGAACAGTTATTTTTCCGACGAATCAAAGTTTAACATTTTCGGCAGTGATGGACGGCGATATGTGTGAAGGAGGCCAAATACTGAATTGGAAAAGCAACATTTAACTGCTACTGTAAAACATGGTGGAGGCAACGTCTTAGTTTGGGGCTGTATGGAAGCTAATGGAATTGGCAACCTGCATTTTATTGATGGTATTATGACAGCACGTACATACATTGACATTTTGCGCCATAACTTAAAAATCAGTGCCCAAAATCTTGGCTTGGGAACATCATTCGTTTTTCAACAAGACAATGACCCCAAGCATCAGCGAATCTCACCCGTGAATGGCTATTCTACAATGCTCCTCGCCAATTAAAAACCCCACCTCAATCGCCTGACATCAATCCAATTGAAAATTTATGGCACCTGCTGGATCTAGAAATCAAGAAACATAAAATTTCAAGCAAAGACAACCTCAAACATTTACTGTTGCAAGAGTGGCACAAAATTCCCAACAACACAACAAAGACCTTAATTTCCTGTATGAGAAATAGATTACAAGCTGTTATAGATGCAGAAGGTATGCACACAAAGTACTAAATATATACTGATTTTGTTTTCGCTCACAATTTTGTCAATTTCATAATTTTGCCAATACTTTTTTTATCATGTAAAATTTGGATTTTCTCGTAGATTTTGACTAAAAAAATATTTAAATGAAAATTTCGTTATATTTGTTTGTCTTTTCTCCTTCTGTAATCGCTATGTTAAAATAAAATTTGTAAACATAATTTGTTAGCAAATATGATCATTTATAGGCAATTGCCAATACTTTTTTATCCACTGTATATATTTACTTTCAACAATCTTGCTTTTTAAAAGAAAAATTTATTTTTATTTTTCATAAAAAAAATAATAAAAAAAAATTCCCAATTGAAACTAGTTTCAACAGTCAGTAATAAAATAACTTTAGAAACCTTTATTATTTAATTTTTGGCATGGTGATAGAAACAAAAGCCCATGAAAGGTAATGTTTATTCCTAATAGGTCATGGTAACTTAATGTATTTTATAATATATGGATTTCTGAACATTTTAGTGTTTAATGAAATGAAAGTCAGAAACCCTTTGCCAGAATATTACATTTAAGTATGCAAAATAAAATTACAAAGTAAACAATTATATTGAAAGCTATTTCATTTATTCAGCAATGGTAACTTGATATAAAACTATTCGTTTTCCATAAATGACTAAAATAGAGTATTTTTAAATGTAATTACAATAAATAATCACAGGAAAAAGGCTATATTTAACTTCAGGTAAATAAAAATAAATATAGTAAATAGTTTTTCTCTTAAAATCATTCTATTTCCAATTAGGAACTATTGTTCTATAGAATAGATAATAAGCATAATTTTGTTCCTAATATTTAAATCATATTCTACGTTAAAATATCTTAAAAAATATTAGATAAACTGCTTCTCTACAGAAAAAAAGGAAAATTCATACCTTCAATTTTGGGTTTGTTTCCTGAATATAATATATTTTTAACTTTAAAAGCTTTTAAGCGTTCAGCAACTCCAAAGCCTATAAAATAAATATTTTTATATACATATTATTGAAAGCTTAAAATATTTTAGCAAGTTTACTTACACTATAAATAATAATATTCCTTTATTTAAACCACATATTTTCCTAGAGTATCTTTAAAAAAAAATTGTATTTTTTTTTTTAACAGATGTTGTAGAAAGTAGAAAGTTCAACTCAACAAATAGAATATAGCTACATAATATATTTAACAAACTAACAAACAAACAACTTTAACAAACTAACCATAAGAAAACAATAAATGTCAATTATTCAGCTTCCATTATAAAGTAATTCCTAAAATAAAAATAAAATAAAGGATGGAAAGAATAAAAAAAACTATAAAATACACTGCAAGCATAATCACTTGTTTTGAAAAAGAACCTCTCAAAGCATTTTCCTAAAGAAATAACAGGAAATTGTGTTCAAATATAGGAATATTTTGATAAAAAGGAAATAAAAAAATTCAGAAAAAAAGATACAAATTAACTGTGAATTATCGAAATAACTTGTAATGTTTAAAGTGAAAGTCAATTTACTTAATACTGTAGTAGATGTTTTGTGTTTGTTTGTTTCAATTTGGTGTGGTCAACACAAGTCCCAAGTACGGCATTAATACCACAATGAACTATAAACATCATTTAACACACATGTAACATATTTAAATGATATACACTAAAAGATGAATGGAAGGATTCCACTAAATGCTCTCGGGATGAGAGATTGTTATTTTGCACCAGTAGAGCCTTTAGTCCTATCGGGCAGGAGGTTCGAGGCCAGCGGATTTTTCACCGGGATGCCACAAGGGGCACTCTGGCAGTGCATAGGTGAAATACAATTACAATACTTATTTATTCTTAAAAATAAAATAAATCTGTTGGAAAAGAAGCAATTTAAAATTACCTATGCGACCAAGGCCTACAATTCCTATAGTACTTCCTGATAGAGAAGTGCCACACATCCAAAGAGGACCCCAAGCACAATTTCCCCATCCTCCACTAGGAAGAAAATACATTATATGAAATTTAAATTTTTTGATGGTATAGAAATTATGAGATAAAATTTTCAGACAATTCTTTTATAAATACAGTGAGGAAAAAAAAAAGAAGTACACTTGAGAATAATAGAATTTATATTTAAAATATCTCGCTTTTTAATAATTGCACTAATTGTAATTGTGCATTATTTAATTAACTGTTTAAGATAATTTAAAACAAATTTTATTACAGAACTGGTAATTGGTGCTTTTAATGGTTCAAAATTATTTTTAGATATGGGTTAATTTTAGATTAAAAAAATGTTTTTATAGATGTGTTTAATATAATTTAGTTAACTTCAAATCCATGAATTAATTTCATTTAACCTTACGGTTAAAACTACTTAATCAATTTTTTTTTTCAAATTATGAAAAAAATTAAAAATCAAACTATTCCTATTAATAAAAATGTGTAATTTTGTAATTTAATATTATGCTTCCTCTGATATTCTAGGCACAAAATGACTACAATATTTGAATAAAAATAAAAAAAAATCATTAAATAAAAAAAGATTTTAGGCATTTTTTACACTGCCTCATTGAAATATTATTAGAACATGAAAATTGACGGCATAGAAATTACTGTCATTCGATTCAATTTATTATTAATTATAATGCTTTACTTTAGCATAATTATACAAAATTATTAAAGTAAAAATTTTAAAAAAGGTTTTTGGGTTTCATGTACCTTAAATTAACAAATTGTTTAATTTCATTGTTTAAAAATATACTCATACTATAAATTTCCCGCATTACACAAACATTTTAATAGAAATTCATTCATGATTTACATATGATTTTTATGCTTCTTTGTATAACTTTCTTATTAATACATAAAAAAATTTCTTAATAAAGATTGAAAAACATATTGTTTGATGGAAAGTGAAATAAGAAAAAAACTTCATAATAAAAACTAATTACAAGCTTGCTGAGATCTCTTTTATTCATGCACATATTTAAATAATATGAAAAGAATTAGTAAGTAAATTTTAATTTGTATAGTCATAATATTAAATGTGTAATTTTTATTTAAAAATTTATGCATTTAAAATACATAAACTTGGTATTTTTAAATCTAGAGAACTATGTATAAAAAAGCAATGAGTTCAAGAAACAATTTTTCAAAAATGTTTTTCAGTGAAAAGGACAAAAGTAAGTTATAATATTTATATGAAAATTATATTGTAATTATATACCCTAATAAATAAAAAAATATAATAATCATTAATATATTTACCAAATTCTAACAGTTTTATATATAAGAATAGAATAATTATGTAGAGAAAGAATGCATGTTTTAATTTTAGAACAGATTAATCAGTATAATGAAAATGTTCTCAAAAGTTTTCTTCTAACTGATCATATTACTAAAGTGAATATTATCTGTTTAATATTCACTTTTACATGTTTTTTAATTTCTTTTTGTGCTGAATATAATGAAATATAATAAATGAATGTTGAAAAGTACATAATAAAATACAATAATGTAAAAATTTGTTACACAAATAAACATTTCATATATACTATACAAAGATTTTTAGACCAATCTTATCTTCAAAATCTAAAAATCAATATTATAATAGGAATATACAATAACAATATATATAGAAAGAGATATACATATATAGATAATATTTCTATTATAATATTGATTTTTAGGTTTTGATGGTAAGATGGGTTAAAAAAATCTTTGGTTGTACATTATATGTGATATGTTCATTTGTGTACCAAAATTTTACATCATGCATTTTATTATTCAACAAAATGTTCTGTGTTGTATTATATAAACCACAAAAAGAAATATATACATATTTAAAAATATTATAAATATTTAAAAATACTACATATACATATTTTACTTATTTATAATTATTCTTTTAACATACATTTCCTATTATATATATATATGAAAAGTATGAAATATATAGGAAAAGAATAATTATAAATAAGTAAAATGTTATAGTAAAAACTGAATGAATACTTTAAATGGTTTAAAATTTTCAAAAATGAATTTGTTGAGTATTTAAACAATGTATCAAACAATAACTCAACTTTTACTCAAATGTTATTTAAGAATCTTATAATGTTAAAAAGAATGCAAATATGTTCTTTAAAAATTACATGAAATAAATTTTTTTAAAAAATAGAGTAAACGTTGAATGGTATGTGCTTATATATATTTGATTGTAAGTATATGATGAGATACTTTTGATTTTAAAAACTATTGCACATGCAAAAAACTAATCATAGAAATCAAATAAAAATATGTATAATTAAAATTTTCTAACTTTTACTTTGTTATTTCTTTAGTAGCTTCCATAAGTCTTCTTGAAGTAGCCAAAAGAAGAGCAATAGTAAGTTCAGCTGTAGCATCTGTGAGAACATCAGGGGTGTTGCCAACTACAATACCTCTAAATTAAAGCATAAACAACTATCAGTGGATAGACAGCAGCACGAATTTTAATAAATTGATTCTTAAGAATGAAAATATTACTGACGCATGCAATCTTCTTTTAATGAACTAAAATTAGAAATAGGAAATAAAGTAAAAAAAAAAACTAAAGAAAGAAATCAGCGTGAAAAGAATGAAAAACACTAATACAGATGCAAAAATATAATTTTCAGTATTATATATGATTTATTTTGTTTTTACAATTTCATTAAAATACAAAAATGGAGACAGATATAATTTTGTGGAAATAAAGATTTCAGTTAACTAATAAAATGTTCTTAATTATTATATGAAGAGACAAAAAATTAGCTAAAAAAAGCCTCTGAAGCATACATTAGGTAGGTTTCTGCTGATTACAACAAAACAATCTGTTAGCACTTCCTTGTACACAATATTTTTGATTAGTTAATATTGTAAGAATTAAAATAAAGTTCAAATTTTCAAAATCTCAGCAGAAAATTTGGAGAACAAGATTTTCTAAAGCAACCAAAACAAGATAAAGTGCAATATGAGAAAAGCCTATTATTAGAAGGAAGAATTACATAAATCAATAATTTAATAATTTATACAAAAGAAAAGCATAATTGCTGTACAGAAAAAATAGCCCAATATCAAAACAGAAAGAATCTTAATAATTTAATACTAAAATTTAACAAATAGTAATATAATTTTCACATATTGGATTACAAAAAAAAAAAATTAACTTTTAATAAATTAGATGACGATTTATATTTCACTGGAAACGGTTGACCAGAATATGGTTATCATAATATTAATCATAAAAAAAAAAAAAAACGTTTAGTTATAAAATTTATTCCAAAACAAATTCATGCAGTAATTACATGTTTAATAACATGTAGTTCCATTTAGTTTGCATTTACCAACATTTGAATAAAAAAATTTAATTTAACTTTCTGTTTTATATTGCGTCAAATTTAACAAAATGTTATTTAATTCAGTATAACTGAGAAAATTGCATTGCAATAATTTAAGTTGTACCTCTTAATGACAACATCCAATTAATGTGCTTACAAATAATTAGAAAAGTAATGAATGATTGAAATCTACAAAACAATCCAATAATATTTTAGTTTGTCTTTTATATAAATCTGTCTTTTAGATAAATCTAGTTATCTGTCTTTTAGATAAATATACAGCTATTGTTTTTTCTGGGATAAGTCCATCACTATCTTTTCCAAAGCAATCTAATGATATAACATAATTTCTAATTTTGCATCAAGTATTGGGAAAGTTTCAGAAAAAAAATCTTTTATATAAAACAAAATGTATATTTTGAAACTATTCTCATTTATATAAATTATTAATGCACTTTTACAAAAATCTTCTGCCAAGAGGTTTTCATAAAATCCAGTGAAAAAAGGCATAATGCATAATAATAAAGGAATATTTAATTTATGATATAGGAGTTGACTAAATGTGTTACCAAAAAATAAAATATTATGAATTGTTTTTATAAAAGATATATTTTCAACAAAATATTTGTTGAAACATAACTGAAGTTTTAATTTGAGACAGTTTCTTAGATAAATTTTTGATAATACATAACAAATGTATTAGAATTAACTGAATTTAAATGAAAATAAAAATGGTTAAAATAATTTTTTTGAAAATAAAAGTAAAACATAGTAGTACATTAAAAAAAAAAAAAAAAATCATTTATATGTATATTTTACAGAAGTGCATTTTAATAAAGTAGCTTTTAATTTGCCTTTATTTTCTTAAGCATTCAATTATGCTCATATAAATTTTTTAATTATAAATTTCTTTATAAATACACTATAAAAAAACAATTATAATTCAAATTACCTTTTTTACACTCTTCTAAATCAATGTGATCATGGCCAACTGACATGGTTCCTATAGCCTTTAAATTAGGACCTGAAGCAACAAATTTATAAATAAGTAAGACTCGTTAAACAAATGCATTATCCATTTTTTTTTCTTTTATAGTTAAGGGGATGGAGGAAAAAAAAAAAAAAAAAAAAGATAACAATGTAAAACATTTTTGAAGTAGAATTCTATAAAAAAAAAATATAATTAAAAAAAAAAAAAACAGTTAAGTTCAAGAAATAATACAGACAAATACAGTTTTTCTTATTTTAAAACATGATTTTTTTCTTATTTGTGAAGATATGTTTTTAGAATTAAGTTAAGCATTTTTACATTATTTTTTATCTTAATATAAATAAAAATATAATTTTTAAACTAAATGGACATTTTACAGAAGATAGAATATAGGAATAGGATGAGAACAATAGAAACAACGGATTTACATATAAAAAAAAGAAAAAAAATTTATATCTCAAAAAAATAAACATCTTAAAAACATAAAATAAATAGAGCATCAAACTATAACAAAGTTATTTATAAGACCTTAAGATGTCATTCTGTTTTTTGGCAACTAAAAGTACATACGATTTTTACATTTAATAATTAAATTCAGTAATACATATTATAACAGTTTAAATTACCATAACATATGTGAAAATGTAAGTTTGTACACAGAAAAAAATTGTACACAGTTTTTACAAATTCAAATTTTCATACAATTAGGTTAATGGTACAGAATAGAAAAATCATACCATTTTATAATAATTTCAACATTTAATTTAATTTCTATTTATTTTTAAAATGGACATGCATGATGGTAGATAAAAGAGAATTACATAATTAATGTCTTGAAAATCAACCATAGTTTAATTACAATACAAATCAAAATAAATGCACAGATGGTTGTTGAAAGAACTGGACAAATTTGAAATGATTTTTGTTTCATCACCGAGTTTAAGTATATATAACTTATTAATGCATCACTAAAAGAACTAAATATCAACTATTTCCTGTCAGAAAAAAAATTTGCTGGATGTAGAATGTTTTTGCATTATATAGTACATTCACTATAATGAAATTTAATTAAATTTTCCTGGTATTATTTTTAATGTAAAATTTAATAACATTTTCATTTTATTTTTACCAATTATATTTATTTTCAATGCCTCTTGCATTATGTCTAACAGATTCAGCATGTGAGGGTGCAACAAGTGCATGATAGCAAAATTACAGCTTTCTAAAACATGTTTAATAATTAAATATGAATTTGATTTCTTTTAAGAAATTACAATAAAATTACTTTATTAGGAAATCCCTCATTAGCCCATCTTTTCCCCAATATATACAGAATACATGAGAATTATTTTTATAATTCCGACACTCAACGTCACCTAAAATAAATAAGAATGCAAAGTTATGTTACTTATACATGTAACTTTCAAATTAAAACTTTATTTGTACATTAAAAGGAGGGTTGTGTGTTATTTTTTTCACTGTGCACATATAATAAAGATAATTTGTATTGTATTCCAGTGCTTAATATGAGAACTGAAGATAAAAATACCATTTGAAATTGCAAATCATTTAAAAGGAGAATTCATTCACACTTATTTATTGAAATTAATATGTCATGATTAGGATATTAACTAGCCAAAGCTCTAAAGTACACCTCTTAATGGTTTTTAGAAAAATGGAGTTTTACATTTTAAAATATTTTCATATGGTTAAAAATTTTTACTGTCAATGGATAAATTACAATAATGGTTAAAATCAATATCCAGCAATTATAATGGTGTAAAATCAATTCAACCATCATTATTTCTTTTCTATATTGAATTTCAAAGTTGTAAAAAGATATTTCTAATACAACATGACACTTAACTGTTGTTTTTGTATTATTTAATGAAATTATAATTATTACATAGATATATACATTAGAGAAAAATAATTTATTAAATACAAAATAAGTGGAGAAATAAGCTATTATTGTAAAAACAATTATATTAAGACCAAATCTCCCATTATAAAAGTACACTTTTTTTATGTGAGGTATGCAAAAATTATTAAAAAAATTAAATAAAACTTTTTCAAGATTGCCTTAAAAAAAAAATTGTATACATTTAAAGCCAATATCAAAAATATAAATATCAATGAATTATTGAGGTTAAGAAGAAAGGGAAAACAAATATATATATATATATATATAAGCTACAGTTAGATTAATAAAAATATTGCTGTAATACTTTACCTGCAGCATCTAAAAGCTCAGCATTAATTTTTTCAGTTATTAGGCAATATAAACCATTTTTTCCTTGTACAAGCTTTAAAAATTCTTCTCTGGGAATAGGGCTAGGCTTCTCCCAAACCTCAACTTTTACACCTAACATTATAAGAAGCAGAAAAAAAAAAAGAGATGATATTTTTAAATGCATAAAAAACAAATTTAGTAAACAATATTATACATTTTTAGATAATATGATATGATATTAAGAGCATTTATAAACCCATAAATAAATCATTTTTAATAAAAATCAATAAAATCATCAGTTTTCTACAAAATATGAAAAAGTATTTTAAACAATAATTTTGTTGATCTAAAGGCACTGACGTACAACTCATAAAATAAGCTCACTTTCATAAGATGAATAACATGATATTTTATTATTTTTCATAGTTAAATTTGTTTTCCATTATAATTTATAAATAATATTTCTTGATATAATCCAAATTAAGCAAAATATTATAATTCTCCTGTAGGAAGAACTTAGTAATGCATAATACAACTGCAGTAATCACATATATGCTGACATTTAATGTTCAATCTTATAGAAACTTTTATTTTTGTTCTAAAAATTTAACATGTTATTTTATATATTCATGTTTACTTATTGCTTGTAATCAATTTTTTAATATTGAATATCCAAAATATGTTTATATGTTTCTTTTATTTTGGAATGATTTCAATTACTAATGTAGTTCACATGACATTAAAAACACTTTTGAAAGCAAACAATATATTAATGCTTTTTATCATAATAATTTGAAATACTATTTATGATAAAAATAAACTTTGCTTTACAAACAAAAATAAATTCATTTAAGATAAAAAATCATGCAATACATATATTTCTTTGTTTTAAATTAATGTGGTTATATTATGACTCTCATATGTAAGTGGCAATTCTTTTATGCAATTAAAATGTATGTAAAATATTTTTAAACTGAAGTTGATTGTTAAAAAGTAATTATTTTATTCATTTTTTATTATGAAGATATTAAAAAACATATTACATAGTTATCTAAAAACATTAAAATTTAAATGTAATCAAAAATGTTGTTCTAATTTTATCAAAAATTATTGTAAATAAAAAGTAAAATTGCTTTTGAGGGGTTTCAGGAATGTTGTCCAAAACTTTTTAAATATATTTTTTTAAGACAGTTCTCATAAGCTAAGTTAAATGCTATTATATATAATAATTGCTCTTTCAAATAAAATAGAAATCAATGTCTCTTTCAAATATTACTTGCTGAAAATTTAACTTACAAAAGTCGTGTAGCTGGCCACTCCGATTATATTTATTACATGTTACTGTTGATAAACTTACCTGCTTTGTAGGAGCATTATACTTTCTTTAGGAACATCATTTCGAGTAACCAGAACAGACGGCAACGACGACATATTATAATTTCGTAGATTTCTAGAAATTAATAAAACAAATAATATGAATGCAAAAATAATATTTTGACCCTGAAAAGAACTACCAAAAAATATGATTTAAAAGTTACAAATAAAAGGTTAAAATAAACCGGCAATGAGAAGTACTAAAAAAATGAAATGATTAGTTAATAAAATTGAAAAAAGCAATTACCTAAATTGGAACTTTTAGTCAATTAAAGGATCGAAAATATAAGGGGAGGTATATAAAGTTAAATTTTTGAAGGCAACGATAACTTACACGATAACACGGTTTAAACCAATAAACCTTTGGATTAACATTATGACGCAAATTATGTCACTAAAAAACGAAAACAATATAAACCGGACTTTTCCCACATTTTTTAAGTTCAGCAACGAATCGACAATTTTGCAGTTTTCCTATTGGGTAATGTATAATCGTCAAATCACGTTCAAAGTGAACGAGTAAACTGATTCATTTGAATTCTTAAAATTATCTAAATTCTGTGATAATAATTTCGAAAGGCAATCTTCGAACTTGAAATAAATTTAATAGACTTCAATATGAGGCTTTAATGTATTTAAAACAAATAAGTAAAATTTACTAATTATTCGGTTCTTTTCTTCATTGAGAACATATTTTCCGTCTTCAAGTGACGAATTATGAAAAGGAAATATATTTATAAGCAGGGCCGGATTTAGATGAAAAGAGGCCCTAGGCTATTCCACTTATGAGGCCCTTTCACGTCCCATTTTTAAGTTTGTACATGAGATATAATAAAATACATCATTACTTTGATATATATCAATATGTTAAATGAAACATGTTGGGTTCGGTATTAATTTTTATAAAAAAAAATGTGGCACAAAAAAAAAAAAAAGTCCAGAACACTTATTTGGGCATTTATTCTCAGCCCATATATAATACTTATAACAATAACTAATCAAACATAACACACAACATTTACAAAGAAACAAAAATTCAATAATAAAAATCTTTGCCCACGAAAATAAAATATACAAAAAGATTATCATATTTTCTATCAAATAACTGAACGCATGACCTATACTTTTGTGCAATGTAGTATATACAAACGAACAGACCCAATGAGTTGAACACGTTGATCTCAACCAATACATTTTTATGTTTGTTTATTAGTCACATGTGTAGAATTTCTCCTTATTTTCGATTCAGTATTTTAGTGTTTACTGTTTATAGAATAGTGTAATTTTAATTTTGCTAACAATTTGAATGTAGGCCCCTCTTAATCTTGAGGCCCTAGGCTGAAGCCTAGTTAACCTATAGGAAAACCCGGCCCTGTTTCTAAGGCTTGAACAACAGATCAAAGATGATCAAAGTTTTGCAAAGTTTGTTCTTCAATTGCAATAAAAAATTATAATGTAATGCTATTAATTTTTGTAATTTAAAAAAGAAATAATAATATGTGATGCTTTTAATTATAATAGAAATTCATCATAGCTACTCGGATTGTTTTACTCGATCAATTTCAAGCATTACTTTCCTGGAAGCTGAAAACCCTGATAAGCATGGAAAACATGTTTCATTGTCCATATTCTAAAATAAAAATGTTGAACTCAAAGAGCTTAATGAAAAAATAATGAATATTCTATTAGATGACAAAAACAAGCTGGTATTGTTGCTGAATTACAAAAAAGTACTGAAAAACATGAGGAATTTTATTTCGATATACAAGTCAGATTTATATCAATTGGAAACGCACCAGTAAACATTGATATACATATAGTAGAAAACATTGATAAGTTATCTAAAAATAAATTAAAAGAAGCTTAAATTGCTAAAATTAGAAATTCAAATATTTGCAGACGATATTAAAGAGTGACTGTCATTTTGGTTACATTTCAAAAAAATTCATAATGATGGTGGTGATATCGAAGACAAGGATAAATGTCAGTATTTAATGCAAACTATTGTCAAAGGTTCGAGAGCCGAGTAATAGTTGATAACTTTTCTTCTGTTAAAAAGAAAGTCTCAAAAGGTGATTGAATGCTTAAAAGTAAGGTTCGGAAGCGATATATTAGTTGAATAGTATAAGAGAATATCGGATAATTATTACAATTAATTATTTCAGTACGTCAAACTGAAATGAACAATTCTTTAGTTCTTTATATGATAAATTAGAGTCTCGTTTGAGAGCTCTTGAAACATGCGTAATTACGGACAATATTTATGTATGTTATTTCATTTGGTTAAATCTTGTTTTAATGAAAGCATCGAAACTCAATATTTAAAATAAAAGATGACTCTAAAAATAAGGTTAGAAAGTTGACTAATTTTCTTAAATGCTAAGTAAAAAATGAAGGTAGTGGAAGGATTTGGACTATCAAAAATAATCATTCCAAGTTTTATAATCATAAAAAACAAGCAATTCCTCATCAGTAGGCTAAAATCACTCCTAATGCCTCTGCTTTGATAACTCTGCTTCAAGTAAGTACGAACTCTTTTAAGGCTCAAAAAATTATATTAGTTGATAAAAGGAATTTATTGAAAAAAAAAGAGATGTTGTTATACTCATTTAAAACCATAACATTAATTGAAGTTCTGTAAAGTTAATTTGAATTGTATTGCTTGTCATAAAAGGCATGCATTAATTGTTTGTGACAGATTTATGTCAAACGTAAATGAGCAGCAAGATAACAAAGAAAAAAAACAGCTGATACTGGTCATTAAGAAATAACAATGACTAGTGTAAATGGTTTAGCGAATATTATTTTATCAATATTGAAATATAACAATATTTTATTATAATATTATTTATAACATCAATATTTTATTAAATTGATTTCTGATAGAAAAAAAAGTGGAAGTTAATGCCGAGCTGGATAATATATCACAGAGGTCTTAAATTTTTAATATTTAATTATTTAAAAAAAAAATGTTAAGACAGTGTCCTTTCTGCCTTAAAAAAATTATATGCTTATTCGTAAAGAAAAGTTTTATTCGTGGAATAAATTCGAAAAAAAAGTAAACATTATTATCGAATTGGAATTAGAGGTTTGTTTGTAAATTTGAATTACATTGGAAATTGCATTGGATCAGAATGTAAATTACATTCTGAATTATATTTTCACGAATTCATTAAAGTTGAAAATGTCATTATTAGACTAATTTGAAACAAAACATTTTCAGAATATGATAAAAGACTGAAAAAAATGAAATTGTTAAGGATCACGAAGGTATAATGAGAATAAAGCGGGATTACTAACCTAAAAGACAAATAAAGTTTTTTGAAATCAGCTGTTATTCTACCAGACTATGAATTGGCAAAGAGATTAATAGTTCATGAACATTTTAAGAAAGTACTTGCTCATCCTCAAATCCTTTTAAAAAAATTATGGAAACTATAATTCACAATGATTCATCCCAGAAATATTTTTTTTACAGAAATATAACGGCAACTATAATCGATCAGAAACTATATTACTTACAAAAGATTTAATTAAAAAACCTGAATCTGTGCCTTCTTTCCCTAAACAGGGTCAAGACGCTGCAGTATTTCAGGTAGCAGGAAACGATATGGTCGATCCATTATTTTTCAAAGAAAAATCAGGGAAAGAATGTTATATTTACTTGTGCGGTCTACCGGAAGATTCATTTGGAATTAGTTACTGCTGTTTCTACAGAGATTTTTATAACTCTTAGAATGTTTATATAAAGTCGAGGAAGAGTATCCGTTATTTATTGAAACAAATGGTTCGAACTTTTTAGGTGCATTAAATTTGTTGAAGAACTTTGAGTGGAAAACAATACAAAAATATTTATCTCAGTATAGGCGATCGAATAGTTGTTTAACATATTCTGGTAGATTGTGAACAAGTGGATTCAAGAACATTGCATAAGACAGAAATGGATGCAATTAAACCTTTAACTCTATCATTGTTTCCATCTGACATTAAAGAAAGTGATTTATATGACTTCAATATGCTAGAGCAGAAAATTTTTATTAAAAGAATGAAATACAGGCAAATACTCTTGAAAGTTTTAAATAATAGATTCAAAAAGAATATTTAGGTCAACTTATTCACAAAACAAAGTCTAGAGGAAGGTATTCGTTAAAAGAGAATGGCAAAGTTTTAATAGAAAATTATCACTCTAAACGTCTCCACTGGCCACTAAAAATTATCGAAATTATATCATGAAGAGATAATAAAATTCGACTGAATAATCAACAATATTTAAAACACTTCACGAATTTTTCCCTTTGAAAATTTCATGCAAAGAAGAAATTTCACGGATTGAAAATCTAAGGTAAATCAAGATCTTGATGTTCATCGAAAGATAAAAAGTTGGTAATATTTCTTGCCTAAATGAAAAGTTGTATGAACTTATTTTTAATTAAAATAAAATTATTTCTAATTTAAACGTATTAGGAATAAAATCACTATATAAAAAGTAAAGGATTGAGTTGTCAACTAAAGGTGAGGTATGCTGTATATTGTACAAGATATCTAGTTTTATAGTAAATATTTTTTGAATGACAACAGCATGTTTATGTAATTAATGCACGAAAAGTTGGCAAATAAATTTTTAAAAATAAAAGTGGAGACTTGTAAAAGACTTAAAAATGGTCAATATGGTTATTTTTAATCTTTTCTAGTGCAAGTGTCTAGGGTAACGGTATTATCACAGTTATAGATTTTGTTTAGATTTAAACACAAGGGAAAGAAATTTTCAACGAATAATTTTTTTTAAAGTTAAGTGTAAATTTTTTAGAAAACCTGTAACAACAAATTTGAGTAGTAACATTAAAATCAATGAATTTACAAAAACTTTTTTTGAACCGATTTCTGTTGCAAATTATGGTGTGATATAATGCGTTATATACCCTGTCTAATTGAGATCATCAATGTTTATTCAAACTCCTTTAGAGGACTTACATTTATCAGACAATTAATTTTAAATATTTTTGTTGATAAGTTTAAAACAATTATTTTTTAAGGATTTCATTCAAATAATTATAATACCAGTGAGCATTATCTAAATTAAATGAGAAATATTTTTAGTATCCCTAAATTTTATAACAGAATATTTGATAAATCAAAAGTAAACAAAAAATAAAATAATAATAAAGCATTGAAAATAAAGAAATTTCATAGGAAAATAAAACATTTAGTATAACCACCTTGTTTATTTTTCATGTTAGAATACGAATACACAGAAGGAATACACAATTTAAAAAGATATGATGTTGAACGAATCATTTTATATTGTGAACCGTTTTCGGGATCCTTCCTCGACGTAACTATCCTTCCTAGTCTTTTAGCGGTGTATTTCTTCTTTAATTGATATTTTAAATGACCAAGTTACAAACTGAAATCTCAAAAACTACATAAGACATTTAAACAATAATTATTTTAATCGAGATTTTTTCAATTTTCTGGCAGTATGATATAATTTAAAATTATTTAAAGAATAGGGATTTTTAGAGTTTTTTTCTGAGAATTTAGAATATATCGATATTTAATCGATACTTACGGCGTTGTTTGTATACAGCGATTGTAGTTTTGTTTTGTTAATGTTTGCATCCGCTGTCGTTCCTCTTGACGGGATGTCATTCACATTGTGCTGGAGAATAGGGCTTACTAATAAATATTTCGATATTTAGTTTTTTAAAAAAAATGGATTAATTGTTTATTAAACATTAATAATTTAGATTGAATGTAAATTACCTGTTCTAGTAGTTTTATATTGGTAAGTTTCCTGCTTCCTTATTAAAAAAATAATGTTACATGTTTTTAAAATTTTTAAAAATAACTTGATTAAATTTTTATGCCGTAACCTTGTATTTGTGGGTGAATGCTTTTATTTGTTGATTTATCTTTAGATACTTTGACTTGTGGATTTAAATAGAGATTTTTTAATGTTTTTCAAAAAAGTTATACGATTTTTTTTTTTTTTTTTTTTTTTTGAAAATTTATAAAAATATTAAAAAATAATTAACTTTTGGTAGAAACGTTTCAATTATATTTTTTAAAAATAGTTAATGCAACTTTGAAAATTACATTTTGAATAAATTGGTTGAAATTTTAAAACTTAAAATCCTTTTTTTCATTTATTTTTTATTTGCAACCGTAAACAATTCCAAATACAATTATTATTAGTAAATTACATTGTGATTTGCCTTTTTTATTTTTATACATTCATTCGATTTTAAACAAATGCTTATATTAAAATTTTTATTACTCATATCACAATATAAATGTATGCAAATTTTATTAAATGTACTTTTCCTCTTATTTGTAATCTGGAGTAAAATTACATATAAATCAGCTTATTGCTTGTATTTTAATATATTTTATCTATTTTTCATTTTTTTTTTTTTTTCAAATTGCTTAATTCCTACTAATTATACTTTTATAGTTTGTTCATAGCACATATCCTAGATTTTATTAATATATAGGCAATTCCAATATGCATTCTCCCCCTCCTTGTATATTAGAAATATAAAATTAAAAAAAAATCCAGAAAAGGAAATCTATTTATCTTATTTTTTTTAAATATTTTCTGAGAGTTTATGTTTCAGTATAATAGTTGATGCATTTTAATATAAAAAATAATATTTACATTCAATTCCAAATCATAATGCTATCTATGGTGACCTGCACAGCTGGCAAGTAATTCAATCCAATTTAAATTCCTTCTAATAGTCCTATAGCAAATTTGCTGTTTATGAATATATAGTTGCAGTCTGTGATGATAGTTGCAGTGTCTTGGATTGGCTTGGGCTGGCTGATGGGAGTGATTACATATTTCTTGGATAGGCAAATATAAAGCAGGGATTTCTTGAAAGGGATAACTAACCTACCCTCATAATGAATAAACTGGCACATAGAAGTAGTTTTTCCTTATTAAAGTTGTCTATATAATTAATTTGGCCAAATGTTAATAAAACAATAAAAAAAAAAAAATAAAAATAAATTTAAAAAATTTAAATTGAATAAATTTTAGTTATACTTAGCTACAATGAATAGAAATTTGGAAAAAGAAATGTTTTGGAGGTAATAAATTGAAATGGCTCAATAGTGCAATCTACTTATCCTAAAGATAACTGCAAATGTTAATGGTGAATAATTTAATAGGTAATTTAATCCGATTTTGATTTCAGTACTTGCTTTTTTCATCATCTCGCATTATTCACTGTTAATGATATTCTCTCCACACTTTCCAATTTATTAATGATTTTTCATTTTAGTATATGAACCAAATAATTAAAAATTATCACAATTATGAATTTATCAAATATTTTGAAATGAAATCTGATATGTTCTTAATAAGATATTCTGAATTTTGGTAATGAATTCCATTTGCTTTTTTATTAAGATTTTTTTTTTGTGTACTTTTTAATTGAGCTATATATTTTACATTATAACCTTTATAAAACAATATTCTCAGCACATATATAAAATATAAGAGAAAGTTCATCTACATTTGTATTACGCATTGGGAAACACTGTGATTAACCTATTATTAATGATTATTAACTATGATTGCTGTTACTACATTAACCTACTATTTTTCTAGCATTAGTTGGACAGTAATAAAATTTTTTTTTCATTGCCTAATACTTTTTCTGTCATATAATTAAAATATACATTGCTTATAGCAGCACTAAAATTATTTTAAATTTGTTAATAAATGATATTGAAATGAATTATAAAGATAAGGTCATGTAATGATAATAATAAAAAATATCAGCTTTGATTAATTATGATAACTTTTAAAAAAAAATTTTCAAGAAATCATTTATTCTGTTATTAAATATTTCTTTAATAGAAAATATGATGTATTATTTATATTTTGCTGGTTGATTTGATTTATATCTATGAGATTTATTCTAATTAATGCTGCTTTATTTCAATTTATTTTTCAATGCTGTTAAAATATGACAGACAATGACAAAGGTGAAAATTGAACATTTATAATTGAGGTACTATAAAACTCTAAATGCAAAGAATTCATGATGATTGTTAAAATGTCAAATAGGACTAACCCTGTTGGGCCACAAACACAATTTTAAAAGAAAATAATTGTTGTGTGGCAATCAAAAGAAAATAAGTTAGATGAATAAATATGATAAAGAAAGGAATAGATAAAACTATTGATAGAGCAGACAACAATATTTTAACATTGGAATTATGACAAAAATGGGAATTACAATCAATAAAAGTGAATAAAAAGTAAAACCTTACTAGAAATAAAAGTGAATAAAAAGTAAAAATCATAAAGTAAAAGAGGGGTATATTTTGATGTTTATATATTTTCTCATTGTTTTGGTATTATGGAACTTATTGCAAGTTTTTGTAAAATGTGTTAGGCTTTATTTAATGCAATTTATTCTGCAGTAAATTAATGCATTTTTATGTAGTCATTGTATATTCATCTGCAGTTAGATTATTTTGGGTACTTACGTATTAACGATACCTTGGCGACAGTTGCGCCAATAAAGAGCACACGCGCCAACCGCAGCTACAGTAGCCAAATTTGTAACTGTTAGATTGGCGACACTTAAAAAAGCTCCGCCAAGGTATCGTTAATACGTAAGTACCTTATTTTGCATTAAACAAAATAAAAGTGCATTTTAATGGGAAAAAAAAAACCCAACCTTCTTTAGATGTGTAGTTTGATTAATGCACTGCTTTACATAGTTATAAGGACAATCAAATTTTTATAATATTTCATGGAAATGTCTAAAGAACATTATGTTAAAAAAAAACATGTTTGTTTTCTTTTAGGAAATTTAAGTTGTATATTTGGCGAAATCGCAGAATAGGGCACTGGGATTTTGCGTCACAAATTCTTTTTCTCCAAAGTGCGTCAAGAAAAAAAAGATTGCGATTGTAAGTGAAGTGAATTGCAAACAATACAAGAAATCCGGGTTACTATATTTGGCGACTTATCGCTCAGTTGGTATCACAAAACAAAATTGCCAAATCCCAATGGCCCTTATTTTGCGATTTGGTCGTAAATTTCTTCAAAATAATAATAATAAAAAATATGTTGTTAGTTTAATTTTAGAGACTCATTTATTAATCGTCTGTAAAATTATAAATGAATAAGCAAATTTTTTTCTCTGCAGAGTTGAACTAAATTGATTTTTATTTCCAGAGGAGATGATATTTAAATGTTTGGAGGGTAAGAACTTATTGAAATCGAAGTACGAAAAATAGAAAATTTGAGGCAGAAATGTTATGTCTATTTTCTATATAGAAATTATTAAAATTCCCTGTAATTTAAATAAAAAAGTTTCCAAAGATCAATTTCTCGCAGCTTTTGAACATTTTTCTTCTTCTTTCTAATGCAGCTGGCAAACACTTAGACAGCTTGTCTTGATGCCTTAAGGCAAGCGCTGCACAGACGTTACTCACTTTGCATTACCCAGGGGACGCGTGTAACTTGGAAGATAAGCCACGGACGCGGAGTAACAATGCCCTTGCAACGCTCTCCACGATCCTATTAGACCAGAACCTACGGTTTAAAGTGGATTCCGAACCACTACAAACATCCATGGCACCGCTGGGACTCGAACCCGAAACCTGTGGTACCAAGCTCCAGAGCGCTTGCCACTCGGCCATTCAGACCCACTTTTTGAACATAATGTCATGAAATATGCCGAAATGAATAAAACCACCTTTAACTAAGAGACATCTGGGATGTTTTTCTGACATTAGAATGAAGAATTTAGTCGTCTTATTTACTAGTTTATGAATACACAAGGGAGCTTCGAATCTTATTGAAAATTTTATCATAGTTTTTGATAGGAGATGATTTCATTTTTCAACTAGATTAAATCATTATGCCACTCTATTAAGGCTCAATAAAGGTTAAGCAATAAGAGGTTTTGTAAAAAATCGCATCCATCTTTTGGTGTTTACCACCGAATTACTCAGATTTAAACATTATAAAAACGCGTTTGAGGTTGTCAAAAATTTTTTAAAAATGGGAAGAAATATATTTCACTTTCACTTCTTATAGAGCAGGGGGTCTCCAAACTACGGCCCGCGGGGCCAAATCCTGCCCGCCAGTGTCACCCATCCTGCCCGCGACAGCGAATAGCTTATTGTTGCTGTAATAAGTTGGATAAAAAAATACAGAATGATAATAACTCTGTTTTATTTGCTTGCTAGGTAAAGCTTAATGACAAGCATAATACGCAGAAAATTTAACTTAAGCATAACAACCAACTGGAAATTATAGATAATGGCAGAAAATTAAAATGGTTTTGGCCCTCTTTGTAATTACTGGAGCAAACAGTATGGCCCTAAGGCTAGAAAGTTTGGAGACCCCTGTTATAGAGAATGAGATACAATATGGGATTTATCCGGAATACTTGAAAAACCCATCAAAAGTATGCGAAGGAATGACCCATTGTTTCACCAAGGATGGTGATACAACAAAAACATCAACTTTAATCAGTAGTGATAAATTGAGCGATCCTTATAATTTTTGCTCGTGTTAAAAAAACTTTTAATCATTACCAATACGTATTTTTCTAAACAGTAATTCCATCAGATGGAACATTTGCATGCATTCATTGTCTTCAAAAATTCCCATTGCATTTTTAAGATTTAAAAATTTCTCGTATGTTTTAGGTTCATTAAAATTGATGCGAGAAATAATTATGCTAGCTACAGGAAAAAAAAAAATAAGTATTGCTACGGAATTAATAAGCCTAGTCTGAGTTTGGACCTCGAATTCAAATGTATTAGAAATGTTCTTGATATGAAAATTTAGCTCAAATTACTGAATTCCATATGTGTTCAACAATTCTGTATCGTAATATTTTTTATGATTATAATGACATCGAACAAAATTGGAGAATTTTATGGCAATTTGGAATTGGATGTTTGTAGTATCGATTATTATTACTTCTACGTTTTCTAATTAATTTGCTCCAATACAGGAACAATTTCTGTATAATGAGAGTTAATATTCTCTGTTAATACAACTTAGAAAAGTATTAGTATTTATTTTAGGAAGCTAATTTTCTTTTACCTCCGATTAAAGTATGTTTTCCCATCCTTTCTCGACCATTTTGATATGTATTCATCTGCTCGATACGATGCTTTACACTCTAGAGACATCCACTGTAGTTATTAGCAAGAACAAATTTGATTAGGTGTTTCATTTTATTGCATTTGATAGCACATAAAGCTCGCTTCATTATGGATGGCATTTTATCTGTATCGGTGTATTAATTAATTAATTTTTTTTCTTATTCAATAGTCATTCGTTGTATTGCACATTCGGGAGACAAAGGAGAAGAGGGATATGCTGATAACGAGATATAAAGAGTGTCTTTAACGGATGTCTTTAGTGATATATATTGGCTAATTCATATTTTTTGAGCTCTATTTTAAAAAAGTATGGCTCAAAATTTCCGAATTTACAATTTAACTAGGTATGGTTTATCGATGTGTTACTATTAAATACAGTAGTTTTTTATACATTTATTTAACATGCATTTAAATAAACATTTTATTATCAAGAGACATTTTATTTAAGTTTTTATGCAATGACTCATAAATCCGCTAAAGTTACTGCTCACTTTACAAAGAAAATGCCATTTCGTTGGGTCAATGTTGGTTATTAATGTCATCACAATTTAGAAAGTACATCTTCATAGGAGACAGTGTTTATGTGTGGGCGGCGGGGGAGGGGGAGAGTAGTACGTTCCGTACACTTCCTTATGTAGCAGGTGAAGAGCAAACATGTCTTAGCAGACTGGTTAGTGGTTACCCCAGATCTCTGTTCTTATTCCAAAGGTGAGAAGACTGCACCAGGTGCCTTAATATGTGCCTCTCTTGACCATGTTCTTGACTATTTGGGGCTCTCCAAACAGGATCTTTTACTACGCCGTTGTTTGTTTTGGACTTTATCAGAGTTAAAAATATCATGGACATGATCTAGCTCAGCTGAAACTTTGACGATTTGCAACAACACACTTCCTTGAACCCGATGCAAGGAGACTTTCCGGCCTTCTCATATAATGTGCCTATATCCGAGTAGATACGGAAATTGTAGCTATGTTCGTATGTCGAGTTTCGAACTGAAATATCTTAGTTCAGAATATCAAATCATACAAGCTACACACTATGGTAATCCTCATCATAAATTGAAATAGTATATCATCTGTAATAATTCGTGTTTGAATATTCCAAACACATTTCATAGTTAGCGCATGGTTACATAAACTTACATATTAAACTACTAATACATTACATACATAATACATTACATAAACTTACTAATTACGGCATAGATACATAAAATACATGCTGTTCGTAATTTGATATATTATTATATAGTAGTATGTTATTGACTCTGGCTCTCAATCTATGACGATAAAGCAAATTTGTAAAGGTATCTTTAAATTAAATTTGGTTGTATCGCTGAAGAAAAGCTCATTTTTTTTTTTTCACAAGTAACGAACAATCGTTTTACAAATCTTAAGTAAAGATATTTACTTATTCTTGTACTGTAATTCTATACGTCGTATCAGATAATCAATCAGTTAGAAATACTCGGATTTCCTTTTTAAAATTCTAGTTGTATTGTCTATATTATTTGTTATCAAATGATTGCAGTATAGGGATTTAAACCTCATTTCCTTCAGAATTTTTAAAAGTGAAGTTTTTATCAAGAAGCATAATTTTTATTAAATGTATTATTATGACAGGCATGGTGCTGATATGTAAATATGACTGTAGGAAGCATTTTAATTTAATAAATGAAATATGGTCGTCAAAAATGATTCAGGGTTTTGTCATGCATTAAGTTAGCATGAGATCCTAGCTATTGCTTTTCAGAATTTATGTATTTTAGAAATAATTTAAATACATATTTAATTTCCTTTTTATGGAATAAGTGGTAAGATTATGATTCAAATGAATTTTTTGTTTGTAATTCGGTATGTTAAAATAATATGCGGTTTTTAGTGGTATTTCGCTCAATTTTTATTGAAATGCTCAAGGAAAATTCATTGCCCTTTTTAATTAACATTCATTTGAATAGAATTATAAAGTTAAAAATATCACAGCAGTGTATGCATAAGATGTATTAAAAACACAGAACATGCAATATGCATGGAAGTTTAGCTTAGAATATTGTAACTCATTCAACTCGTGGCTCAGTGGCAACATGCGCCGCTGGTGAGCACATTAGGGCTGAGGCTCAATCCGCTGTAGACATGCACTCAAGAGCCAAAACATTATGACCACCCCTACATTTTGCAGTGAACTCGCCTGGATGACGTGGAAGGTACGTGATCCGGTGGAAGTGGAGTCGTGGTATTAATCCATGCCAAGGCGGGTTGAAGCTGTGTTGCGCGCCAAAGGTGGGCCAACTCGTTATTGACAGGTGGTCATAATGTTTTGGCTCTTGAGTGTAGTTTAAAAAAAAAAGAAAACCCACTAGTAGACTCGATGGCATTTGGGATGTTCAGCATCTTGCATCGTCAGTCGAACTACTTGTTGGGAGTTTTCTGGGTTTTCTCCCATACGATACACAAATCTGGGGTAGTTCCTTAAAAGTCTTACAGGAAGGCACTGCGCCTCTTCTTCAACGACACGGAGCCAAACCGACTTTTACGGGTACTCCATCATAACGGAAGCCCCCTTTTCCTTCCATGAGAACAACGATTTTATGGACTTGATTTAGGTTTTGCTGTCGACTAAGTGGGATAAGAAACAAGCAATAGTGTATTTTTGAATATGCTTAAGAAAATCATTTAAACACAAATGATTATGTATTTAATTGATTATTAACGCATAATATTTTAATTACTCTACTATTTTGGTGTCTTTATAACAAGATTAATTCATATATAGTAAGTGTGTTTTTCTGAAAGAGTATGGTTTTTTTTTTATTTGTTGTATCATAAATGGACTAAAATTTTGTAACAATCCTCCGGTGCTTTGTAATTTGAAAAGTAATTATGTATACACTAATCTATTTCAAAATACAAATAATAAAATAATGTTAAAAGGATAATAAGATAGAAATAATGTTGCCACGAATAATTTAGCAAAATAAATTTTACTTCTTCTACTTAGTACGTAATAATAATTGAACATTGCATAATTAATAAATGATTTAGTTAGTGATTATTAAATATCGTAATTTTCTGCATATAATCCATCGTGTGTTTAACTCGCAGGATTAAAAAAAAAATCTCTTATAATTCGGGAGATTTTTCTACTTGTTCTCTGATGCACTATATATCACAATCAGATTTTATTTTAATATTTGTATAAAACTATGCCTTTTAAAAAGCGATTTTCAGTTTTAAAGAGCGTTTTGGATACAACAATTATATATAAGAAAATTTATTCTAAATTTAAGGTAATGGAAACCGAAAAGAAGAAATACATTTAAAGAGTACTGTGAAAACAGAAGAGGTGATATTTTTCTGACGATTTGCTGTACTAAAATTTACCAAAGAGATGGAAATTTCGATTAGTATCATAGTTAATTATTAATTTAGCCTTCTATAAAGGTTTTTAATTCTTATCTATAGTGCTTAAGTTTTTATTTTTATCTATATATTACCTTCAAATCATATAGCCAGGGCTTTTTTGGTCATTAGCACACATCGATGTATGATGCTCATCCCATTTAACGTACTGTTGTAAGAAGTTCAGGCCCCCCTCTCCGTGTGGGTCCGGTTTAGAATAGTTCCACTGTAGCCCATACCTGTCGTAAAAGGCGACTAAAAAGGATAACCAGTGTCCGGGGGTATAACCGGGTGGGGGTAAAGTCAGACTTCTCCCGTTGGGTGCAAAAATAGCAAGAAGGAATAATAATAATAAAAAATATATTTATTGTATCAATTCCTCTGGTGCTCCAATGTAACATTGTGGTTGTGAAAATGGAGGTTTATATTGAGGTAAAATGATTAATAGTACTATGAAACTGTACAGCAAATATTAGAAACATTCTCGTGGTGTTGATAGGTATTGGGAAATATAATACTTTATTGACGCTTTTATTTCTTCATGGATGGTTTAGCAAAATGATGGTGTGTTGTGTTTGATGTACCAAAATGGTATGCATGATGTAACTTATTATTCAAGAATAATCTATTATGCTTGAAAATAAGGTTGCTTTGATATAGGCAACATCATGCAGGATCATTTAAGCACATATTCATCCACAAATGTGCATGTGGACAAGTATAATTATAATTAAAAAATAAAACCTGCTTTCAGAATTTATAACCGTTTAAATTGAAGAAAAACTGCATGAAACACAAGCTGGAATAAGCTGAATTATTTATAATGTATACAATTATAAATAATTCAGTTTATTACGATTAATTATTTGTGATTAATTATTGCGATTTGTTATTTTTCATTTTACAATTTTATTAAATAAATCTTTTTTAAAAAAAGGGCATTTAATTATCTATTTTTCTTATTAACTCAAAGGGCAATGAGACCACCGCTATGTTTCAACATTTTACTGTGAAGGAGCTAGTGGCTGCTACGCGGCTAAGGATCTCCGTGTTAATCTACAATAAATTTTAATTATTAGTAAACTAATTGAAAATGTCACCCTGAACCTCCTTAAAAGTCAGTCAAATCAAAAGAACCTTCTCATCCCACAGCAATTTGGATTTACCGCAAAAACTTTCTACAACTCATCAGCTCTACAATCTCACAGAAACTGTTGCTGAAGGATTTACCTGGAAATATGAAACTGCTGCAATTTTTCTTGATGTGGCTAAGGCTTTTGATAGAGTCTGGGTTAATGGATTGATTTACAAACTCATTTCTTACAATTTCTCTCTTTATTTGATTCAAGTAATTCGTAACTATCTTTCATATATCTTTCAGACAGACACTTTGTTGTTGCAGTAGGAAATACTAATTCCTCAATTCGTGATATTCACGCTGGTGTGCCCCCTGGGTTCCATTCTATCTCCTTTCCTCTATAATATCTTTATCAACGATATTCAACAAAAGAACAATATCAAAATTAGTCTGCATGCTGACGACACTGCAATCTTAACGCAAGGCCGAAAAACTTGGACCATCCAGGAAAATTTGCAAAATTATATCATTGATTTAGAAAAATGGCTCATTAACTGGAAGATAAAATTAAATGTAGACAAGACTGAAGCAGATATTAAAATATACAATAATTATATCACTTGGTCTAAAGAAATTAAGTACTTAGGAATTATTCTTGATAGTAAACTTAACTAAAGATCGCATATCTACAACCTTAGAAATAAATTCAATACTCAATTTAGAATTCTCTATCCTTTAATCAATAGAAATTCAGCTTTACCTCTTAATCTCAAAATTCTAATGTATCTCTCTTATCTTCGTCCAGTATTAGCTTATGCAAGCCCAGTTTGGGGTTCTGTTGCACGTGCAAATTTTGAAATTATTCAAAGGCTGGAGAACAAAACTCTCAGAATGTTAACAAATTCACCCTGGTACTTTCGTAACGACGATATTAGACGAGCTCTCTCGATTCCAAGTTTAAGACAATTTGTTCACAAAATTTCTACTAATTTCTATAATGATATGCGAATCATCAATAACCCTGTATTAAATATCCTACAAAATTATGATTATAATATTTCTTCCCGCAAACATAACAAAAGACTTCGCACTGTTCTAAATATTTTAAATTAATTCCTTACAACTGCCTAGATGAAAAAGTTCGCTTTTCTCCTAAGCTATTTTTTTTTCTCCTAATTTGACCTTTGCTCATTCTGTTTTATTACATGCAACTGATTTCATCAACATCTACATTTTTGAAATGTTTGATATTTTTCATTTTATAATTTTATTAAATAAATAATTCTTTAAAAAAAAAAAAAAGGGCATTTAATTATCTATTTTGCTTATTAACTCAAAGGGCATGAGACCACCGCTATGTTTCAACATTTTACAAAGAAGGAGCTAGTGGCCGCTACGCGGCCAAGGATCTCCGTAATAATTTACAATAAGAAGAATAAATTTTAATTATTGCGATTAATGCCACTTCTATAAATTTAATCATAATGATTAAATTTATAGGAAAACATTATCAAAAGTATGATGAGATGCAATTAAAAAAATATGAGTTGACGTAAGTTAGCTTTAAAATGTTTGTATGTAATTTTTGATGGCCTAGATTATAGAAAACGTGACCAAAAAATATAAGTTTTAACTGTTTAAATATTGACGTATAATAACTGAACATAACTGAGATTTTTGTGATATAATAACTGCTATTCTAGAAAATTCAAAATAATATTGCCAATCTGATATTGATTTAATAATTTTAAAGGATTATATAAGAATCTTTGTTGTTATGAAAATGCATTTAAATAGAGCTAAAATGTATAGATTTCCGCTTAGTAGATTTTAATGAACTTAATGTGGAAAATTAATTGCGTTAAAGCATTGCGAGTGGAAAAAAAAATATAAATAAAATAAACAAAAAATATTAATTGTTATAAAAAATTTAACATTCTGTATTTATATTGTTTTTAACTTTTCTGTTCTCAAAACACGCAATTCTTTTTAACTCTGCCAACATTTATTTATACTAATAACCATTTTCTTTCCTCAAAAATCACTCGTATTGCTTTTAACTTGAGCTGTTTTGGAAATTCTCAAGTTAATCCAATTATGGAAGGATTTAGATTTCGCTAACACAAGGCGAGAAATGTAACGGTATCTGTTGCGATGCGAAAATTCTGGTGCATTTTTCTTTCGAATTGTTATATTCTTTATCTCAGATCCAGGTTTTATTTTGAAAGAATGGCTTTCTCTCTGAACCATGGATTACAGGTCTATCATTTATGTATCTATCTGACTCTGGGATAAAGCGTCTCGCTTTTATAAGCATTTGCATTTAATCCGTTTTCCACGCTTTGCGATTTCTGCAAAGACAGAAATCCGTTTAGGTTGTGGATCGAAACAGTATTTGCTGTAGTAGGATAAAGGTAAGAAATCCATTTTCGACACGTTTTAGGGTGTATTTGTTTTATCGCTCTCTTGTAGATCATCATTTGATTCAGTTTGGCTTTATAGTTGTAAATATTTCACACATAAGATTTTTTTTTAAAATTTATATTGAATCCAAACATACGGATTTTTGTTTTGTTTTTGTTGTTTTCAACAGTAAAAGAGATGTTTGAATTATTTTTATTAAAATGTTGATGTTTGAATTATCAAATTGTAGTAGTTTAAATCCTGGCGCTCTGTGCGACAGATTTCAGGTTTGAGTAATTTTTTTTGTTAAATAATAATTTCTATTTTTTTTTAGTGCTAAAGCAAGATTTTCACACCAACAGCCTTAAAAACTGACTATTTGCAATTAGTTTTTTTTTTCGTGGTTTAACTTAGGGTGAACCTCTTGTTCGACATATGTATACCATGAATAGCAAACCGGTGGGTGCCAAGAGGAGGACAGCTCCTACTGGGGGACTTTTTTAGGGATAATTGTTCCGCATTTGCGTGTCATATGGGAGAAAAATCAAAATATACACTTGTCAGCTTGACTAACGATGCGATAGCACACTTATAGCGTTACACTTATTGTCACAATTGCCATCGAGTCTGCTTGTTTCTGAAAGCAGTGATTACAAAAATACTGCCAGTGGATTTTAATTTCGGCACTCCTTAATGCCAGCTGCACACATTACCACTAAGCCACGAATCTGAAAGTTATGTTACTGTAAAAAAAATAAGTTATTAATTTTTAATTTATTTTGCCGAACTGAATTGTTAACATTTAATTTTAAATAAAAAACAGAGTTCAACGCGAAAAAAGCCGATTATTTAAGCCGAGTTATTTAAAATCTGAAATCTTTATATCGACACATTTCTTAAAATTTATTAAAACTAAAAATAGATTACCGGTAAGCGAACAACTCTAGTCATATATGCTAATGGTGTTACGCATGCTTTAAAATTTAAAATAAAAACTTAACTAATTTAATTAAATCTTTCTATATAAATGAGCTTTTGAGTATACAATACATAATGGGATAATAAAATTGAGCGTTTCATCATTTATAATATGCTGTCGCATATAATTATGGCAGATGAGTTTGGTGAATGATTAAGAATGGGCGGTCAATTCTAATTAGGTCGTTCTATTATGGGAGAAAGGTGTAGTAACCGGACCACTTGCAGACTAATCTACTATTAACAAATATTTCTGTCAGGCGGAGAGATTATTATATGAATTATATTTGTTGTTGATACTTTGGGACATGGAATATTCTTATGTGCGTTTTCAACGTGCCTGGAAGTTATTTTTTATTTCTTGATGAGCATGTTTAATCAAAAAAATTCAAAGGTGGAAAAATTGTATTGTTGTTGTTTTTCATTAGTTTTCAACGACAGTTCTTCATTCAAAAATACAATATAATATTAACGTACAGTATTGCATTTTTGAATGAAAACTGTTTTGAAAGAAATTTTATTTATGATAAGATACGATTTTTATGGTTTTTACTAGTTATCATGTTTTAATAGTTAAATTTAAATGAAGGAATTAGCATAATTGAATGTAATTGAATTGAATGAATGCACTTGAAACCAGTGCTAGTGGCCGATTTGTATTTATATGCTATTTCAAAAAGCAATAAAACATTGCATTATTGTTTTTCATTGTTTTCAACGACATATTTTTTTCAAAAATATATTATTGTACTAACGTATATTTTCGAGTACACATATTGCATTAACGTACAAATAGTTTTACTTTCAAAATACAATATTGTATTTTTGAATGAAAATATTTTATTTAAGACAAAATACGATTTTTAAGCATGATTTCTATTAGTTAAATTTTAAAAGATAACATAATTGATTGTTTGCTGTACTTGGAAACCAGTGATAGTGGCCGATTTGTATTTACTAGTATATGCTATTTCAAAAAATCACCACACTATGTTGTTTTTTATTAGTTTTAAACGACAGTTGTTCTTCATTCAAAAATACAATATTGTATTAACGTACAATGTTGTATTTTTTGAATGAAAACATTTAAGATAAGATACGATTTTTTTTTAGTATCATGGTTTTTACTAGACTTAAATTTAAATAAAGAAAATAACATAATTTAATGTTTGCTGTAACTACCTGTGCTTAAACTACAGTGATAATGACTTTGTAATTATATGCAATTTAAAAAAAAAAAAAACGCCAACACATTGTGGATTGCTGTTGCCTTTTTTTTTTTTTTAAATAGTTTTCAACGCCATTGGTGGTTTCTAAGTTCTTCATTAGTTTTCAACGCTAAAATATTGTATTCAATATTGTATTTTGAATGAAAACTGTTTTGATGGCAAAAGAAAATAATGCATTGTATTTAAAATAAAAATACTAATTTTTTTTAAATATCGCATGGGCTGCCATTTTTACTAGTTAAATTCAATTAAATAAAATAGCGTAACTGAATGTTTGCTACACTTGAAAGAGTGATAAGCAACACTGAAACTTGTATGCTGGTTTTAGAAATTTGGCTCCCGGTATATCATCTTTAATAGAACCTATATTTACTAACCTTAATTTCACATATGTCAAACGTCGCAATGTTCAATTTTTAAATAGAGCTGATTTTGAACATAATATTTTTTAATTCATTTTATATTTTAATTTTTATAATCCATTTCCATCTTAATTTGATGCTATTCAATCTAAGAATATGTGGTTTGTGATATTGATGAAATATTTAGGCTAAGCTTATACTTTCAAAAATGTAGTTGGATTTAAAGAAAAAAAAAAAAAAAAAAAAATATATACTTCGTGACAGTGAATTCTTAATATCTTACCTTTACTGATTAATTAATTGGAATGGCGATAGGAATTGGATATTAAAATTAAAAAAATTAATAATAAAAAATAAATGTGAATAATGTTTCAAATGAGGACAAATACGTCTTAATGCAAACGTTTCCACTTAAGTGTATAACAAATATGTTTTGATACATTTTCAATTATTTTAATAAAATAATACGAATTTCTGTTAAACGTAATAAATATTGAATTTCTTTTTTTTTTTTTTTAAAGATAAATATGCATTGAGAAATATTTTTAAATGCTTTTCATTTGAAAAATATAATTTCTATGAATTACTAAGTTAAAAAAAAAAAGTTGTTGGGAAAATGTTATTCTAGTTATAGTTGGGAATGTTCCAAAATATTGGCTGCGAGAAAGTTCTTTCGGTTTTTCTCGATGCTTTTAAATGGTGAAAAACCGAAATAATTTATTTGTTAACCTAGTACATCACTTGTTGGTTCAATGTATTTTATTGTATTATGTTACATTTGTAAAACCAGCTGTCACTGATTGAAAAATTTGAAAAATAATCATTACTTTTATTATATTTCAAAGTATGTATTAATGTGATGTTTATAAAAAATTATACTGATATTCAAAAGCATAATGCATTAAAAATCCATATTGTATCTTGTTATTATATCTTTTACAAAAAAAGAAAGAAAAAAAAATTAAACGAAATTGTAACTTCCATACAATAATTATCACTGCATTGTTTTAATTCACACAATTTTCTCTCAATAATTTAAAAATAATTTATAAATTTTTTATAAAATAAGTATGCATAGGAAAATTTGCTGTGAATAGAAGAAAGTTATCCTTAGAGAAGTAATTATAAGTTAAAGCACAAGATTGCAATTTGAATTCTGGGCTTGCATTTTAATGAATTGTTAATTTTATTTTCGGTCATTATAATTTTAGTATTACACACACACACACAGACACAGACACACACACACACACACACACACACACACACACACACACACACACACACACACACACACACACACACACACACACACACACACACACACACACACACACACACACACGGCCTGACTGTGTGAAAACTAATACTAATTATCATACTCACACACATACATACATAATATATGTATGCATGTGTGTGTGTGTTATCAACCTACAATTGGCACACTATTTTTGTTAATTTTCTGTAATTAACACTACATATTCATGTCTGGTGATTAATTAATCCAAATATTTGCAATGTTACAAAAGTTTTTACGTATGCGAAGCAGAAATGCGCCAATGCTGTCAATAAGTTTTATCATTATATTATTTTAAAATTAAACTTTCTAGCAAGTGTTAATTAAATTTTTGATTTTTTTATGAATATGGAATTTTTGATTTAAGCGGTGGTTAACCAATGAATGCGGGCTTTATCTCGTATGAAAATGTAAGCAATACATTTGTTTTAAGGAGAAACATATTAAATTAATTATCGATTGTGTCTGTTGATCATCATGAAATTTTTAAAAATCAATTTGTTGTGACACATCGAAACTATTCCTTTATAATAAAAGTGAATTATCAATTTGCTAAATGCTGTTAAAATAAGTGCATGGTCTTTAGTTTTTCAAGAGGTCTGCATAAATTATTTTTGCGAAATCTGCAGAAAAACCCCTGAAAGGCACAAGATAGCATTTAAAAGCATATAAAATCAAAAAACGAGCTTACTTCTTCAAATTCCGTTTTACTCTTCTTTATTAATGATTCATTTCATTAAACGCCATTTTTCCAATATAAACATCATTTTTATACAGAATGACAGGGAAAGAAACGAAAAAAAAAGAAAAGTTCCTCTTTTTATTGCTGAGGGCAGCAATCAGAAGTGTCTCTTCAAAAACTGTACGTGCTCCATTTGGCGAGAGCCTATCTTTGCCCTTGCGTAGATCGTGCTGATTCCAGCAAACAGACGTATCTGCACGCTCTCATATAAAACACATTCTTTAAACGAGTGCGCCCGCTTCCAATTTTAGACTCTTATTTTGGGAAAATGGTTCTGGAATTTATCATATCAATTTCTCATCTCTGCCCTCTTTGTTAAAGGCTGCCCTGAGAAATTGGAATGCTCACTCCAAAATTGTGCCTATGCTGCCGGTATTCTTTTACAAATATTTGGGAGCGCTTTTCTTCCATTTTGAATAGATGCCCTCTTCCCATCGTTCGTTCTGTTTTTCTTTTATTTTACACTGTTCTTGAGGACTTATTCGAGCCATGGAAGACTTTATGGTCCTTGAGAGCGTATGTGTGTGTGTGTGTGTGTGTGTGTGTGTGTGCATGTGCGTATTGGATGCATTAGGATAGGAATTCAATTTTGGTTTTCTTGCCTTGCGCCCAAATTAATGCCGTTTGAAAATAAGTTGTGAACTTCGTACACACCCTTATATAAATTTTTGTTGTTAAGTGTCTGGGGAATTTATGGCAGTCGTGATTATAAGAAGGAGCTTTTGGCCGTCCAATATCGACGAGGTTTCGTAGGAATTTTTGATATCTGTCTAGTTTTAAAAGTGGTTAGATTCTTTGAGTTAAGAATGTCTGGACATGCATTGATGAAAGGGTAGGAATTGATTTTTGATTTAAACCATGGCTATAAAATGAATGTAGAATTGATTTCATAAAATTAGTAGTAAAAATGTGCAAAAAAAAGTACATAATAGGTTAGCAATACAAAAATTTATTGTGTACTTTTTGCACGCTCAATAGCATAAAAATACGATAAATTTGGGGAAAATATGAAATTAACTCTTGTAACCGTGATGCATCCTACACACTGGCTGGCGGCCAATTAGCTAGCGCTCTGGCCTTTCGTAATACAGGCTTCAGGTTCGAATCCTGGTAGTGACATGGATGTTTGTTAGTGGTTCGGAATCCACGTTAAACTGTATGTCCCGGTCTAATTAGGCCAAAATGTGTACAAAATGATCGTAGAGCGACAAACCAAACTGAACTAAACCAAACCTACACACTGCCAAGTGCGTCCCCTTTAACGTTCAGGAGAAATGGATAGTAGGCCTCGAGACTTTCACCTGAGAGGAAGTGCAGCTCAATCATGTACTTCTGTTGAGAAATGTTTAGTTTCCAGTCTCTCACCCCGAGAGGAAATATATTTAATTCAACCCTGCATATTAGTTGGCTTACATACTTTCACCTGGAGAGGGAAGTAACTTTCGCGCATCCTGCGCGTAGCTGAGTGTTAGGTTTTCGGCTTAGAAGTGGAACCCTTCCACAAATATATAATTCTATGTTTTTAAATGTGCTAAATATTGTATGTGTGTAAATAAAGCTGTGAGTTCTCCAACCTGTGTCTCGCGTATCTCAACCCAACTACGTTCAGTTACAATCTGATTACCCAACTTGCACACTACACTCTTTATTTTATCTGTTGATCACCATGAAAATTTTTTATGTCGTTCTGCTGTGTGAAATGCTGCACAACGAAATTATTGTTTTATATTAATAGTTTGTTAAATCGATGTACTTTAAGTAAAATTAGAAAACTAAGAAGCAAACAAAAGTTTAAAAATTATTCATTATTTAATTACTGATGTATTAAATAATGAATTAAATAATTAATTACTGATGTATTAAATAATATTTAATTACAGATGTGACAAATGCGTATCAAATTGTATGATGCAATTCAAATCGATTTGTGCAAAATACTCACTTAAATGCATAGACATCATTGATTAATTGGAAATATATAATATGCAGGCTGGTGAATCATCGAATCCTAGTCAGTGGGAATAACCTGGAAACAAACGTGATCCTTCAAAAATTATTGGGATTTCCTCATATAATTAAATAAATTGTTTCCTAGCTCAATCATTTGAGTGCAAACCATCTAGTTTGACTCATATTAGACGATTTGATTTCATTGAAAAAAATATCATCATTCTAAAGCATTGAAATACAATAGCCATTAGCTGCCTATTCTAGAGCTGTAATGTGCAGATTGGACAACCAGATTGTAATTCGGTGGGGTTCGGTTGAGATATTTCAGGTACAAAATTGAAGAACTCGCAGCTTTATTTAAACACGCACAAACACCACACGCATGCAGTCAGAAACATACAATATTTATCACATTTAAAGACATATAATTATAGATTCGCTGAAGGTGTCCACTTCTAAGTTGAATACCTGATACTCAGCTACGCACAGGTTGCACGAAATATACTTCCTCTTCTGGTGAGAGTCTGTAGGCCAACTATTATGGAGGATTGCCCTAAATATATTTTCCTCTCGGGGTGAGAGACTGTAAACTAAACGTTTCTCAACAGAAGCGCGTGGCTATCTTTGCTTCCTTTCGTTTGAGAGTCGAGACCTACGGACTATTTCTGCTAAACGCCACAGGGGGGGCTTTGGCCATTGTGTAGGATGTAGCACAGTTACAGACTTTTTTTAGAGAATTAGGCTAATAAATGCCGAAAAAATGTAGATAACAACAATAAATGATATTAGTTTTATATTGAAAAAGATAAGATATTTCTTATCTAAGTTACTACAGAATTTATAGTCAATTAAATATTTTAATTTATTTTAATATATATGACAAAGCATTTTCTTAAAATTTATTTTTATCATTTAAAACGAGGTCTTACAGTAATCTTTAGTAAAAAGCCTTTAAATCCATTTTAATTTGTTTTAAAGGTTCACAGCTAGATAACTCCAATTTTTAATGAAAAATTAGCCACGAAATTGTAATTTTTGTTTTATATTTAATAATTTTTTTTTAAATTCAAGTAGTTTTTATATGAAAATCCTTTTATAAGTTTTAAATTATAATTTTCTTCGTTATAATAATTTAATCATAGATGTTTAATTTCACCTTTAACATATCTCCCTCGTGTTATAATTATGTTCTTTACGTTCCGTGTTTTCATTAAGAAATACTTGAAATTCGTTTAAAGTTGTCTAGAGAAAGTTTGCTTAATCATTTAAAATATTATTTCTTTTTTTAAAAATGCCCTCTAGTGTTTAATATTCGATATGATGTTCAAAAATTAATGACATAATTTTACATGTTCATTTTATGCTCTAAACCATGCAGTTTATGTTGAAGACTGAAATTCACTTGTGTCAACTCATTTTCTAAAACAAATTATGTTTTTTTCTATAACGTTGTAATAAAAACTAAAATAGATGGTTTAATTAATTTCAATTTTTTAGAGTAACATTATAAACAATATTTTTTCCATCATATTGGCAGTTCATGTTTATATTTATAATTATTCTACTTGGAATCATACAAGTTTTATTTTTTTGCTTCCTTTTAACATAGCTAACTCTCAAAACATAATTTCAATTTATGTTACGAATTAATGGTTTTAAATTTAAATTTTATATCAAAAATTAGTTCGTTGGAATATAATCACAATAAAATAATAATAATAAAACTTGAGTGTTCCAATGAAAGTTACAGTTGTAGACAGCGGTTTTGGATCACCTCGTAAATAAGCAAAATTTTTGTATTTTGTGAAATATTTTAAATAATAGAATTCGTATAATATGCTTGTATAATATAGTAGTATTTTTTGGCAATTTAAAATGTTAGATTATTTTATGCGTATTATACCTTGGGGCCTGATAGACGAGTAGCTCTCTGGCGCTCGGTGGCACAGGTTTCGGATTCGAGTTCCGGCGGTGCCATGCATGTTTGTAACGGTTCGGAATCCGCTTTAAACCCGTAGGTCCTGGTCTAATATGACTACTACACCATACCACATCATTATGCCTAGAGCTGAGTTGCCCTTTTACATTTCGGGAATGATGTGGGTGAGAAAAAGGTGATTGGGTTCTGTGGCGCTCTACAGTCATATGAGACCAGGACCTACGGTTTAAAAAGTGGATTCCGAGGCACTACAAATATTCATGGCATCACCGGGATTCGAACCCGTTACCTGTGGTACCGAGCGCCAGGGTCTAATATGATTGTAAAGTGTTGGGCGTCGGACTAACAACCTCTAACCTGTAGAAAGAAACCATTTCCTGTCCCGAAATCTGCCAGTAGGCAGACGGCCTTGGCACACCATGGAACTGTTGCGCCAATGTGCAAGAAGATATCTTATTTATTTATATAACATTGCGAATACATACATAAATATGATAAATCGATACTGAAAGATTCATGGAAAACAAGTGCCATTACTACGTTTTTGTTAAAAATATTTGCCAGTTAAAAATTACTTAAATGTTATAAAAATAAAAATATCATCAATATCAATAAAGACTATTTATTTAATGATACGAAATTGTATACGAATTTAAAAAGTTAGAAAAAGTTATATGTTTCTAATACTTAAATGGTTATTCTTTTTTGAATTGATGACAGCAGCACTTCATAGAGGCATTGAAGAAATAATTTTTTTTAGCAATTTTAGGAGAGATAATTTGTTCTATCTTGGAATCAAAACATCAGTAAATTATTATTCTGTTTTGGCTTCTTTTTTGGAGATTTTTATATCCGTTTCTATGCCATAAATTTTCAGTCAGATTTAATCGAGGAATTCTCCCCAAAAGGAGCCAGTGCTGTATTTAAGTACTTTGATGTGATCCGCAACAAACAATTCTTTCAACTTTACTCAGTGACAAAATACATTAACATTTTGAAATATACATTTTTCACCCAAAGATGTTTTTGTCTGTTGTAGGAAGCATCATACTTTTAAATGTTACAATGCATTGTTCAAATTCATCATCTCTGTGACAATGTGGAGGCGCTCTACACCACTGGTCGAAATGTAACTCCATAAATTCTTTACCTTTCAAACGTATAAATAAATAAATAAATAAAAATGCTGAAACTCCGCAAATTTCAACTTATGTGTGAACATTCCAGAACGGATGAGTAAAAACTCAATGCCAATGTTTAATGATGCAAGATATATATATGAAGCAATTGATTGGAATATTACAAGAATGGCCAAATTCAATAGCCACATGAATATGGCAATGTTAGATCAAGAACTTCATGAGAAATGAATTGTTCAAGAATTTCTAAAAAGAATATACAAAAGTAAGATAAATGTTGTCGTGAATGAAGTATTCCGAATTCTACAAGAAACGTTATCGCATACAATACCCAAAAGAATGTATCAAAGTTTGAAAATTCTAGACATAAATGAAGAATGAAGTATTCCAAATATAATAAGAAGCACTATACAGCTCAATAAGTACCGGAAAAAGCCGAAAGTGATAAATATGAAACTTCAAGAAGAAGAAATTGATCAACACACTGCGAGTACTTACTGTATAGCCATTGCGATGAGAGGTCTCTTAAGGCCTATCACCTCAAGTGTACACCTCACTGTTAGCTGAAGCGTGCTTTTCTTCAAACACTGTATTCTGTTACCATTTGAAGAGCAAATCCAGTGATGTCAAGTGTCGGCTGATCAGGCTAATGCGTTTTAAAACACGATTTTGCTGCTCACTTATCTTTCATAGACGTCCAATTCTTAATCTGTGATTTTTGTCACCTGTTCCCTTAAACTACTTTTTCTAAAAATAATAGATTGTTTAGTTTTTTTTTGTCTTACTGTTCAATATAAGTGCAAAGATTAAAATGTGATGCATCTGCAATGTAAACATACTTTAATCTGGAGCAAATAAGGAAATGCCGTCCATTCATAGAATCATGCCCACATAGACTTGGATTGGTTTGTCGCTCTAATAGGGATAATTAGACCGGGACCTACCCTTTAACATGAATCCCGAACCACTAACAAACATCCATGACACCGCCAGGATTGGAACCTGAAGCCTGTGGTACCAAAGACCAGAGTGCTAGCCAATTGACCATCAGGCTGCATCCCCACATATACGGTATGAGGCTATACCGGAGTTTTCTTATGTCCTTAAATTTGGTCTTGATCAATAATTTGCAACTTCTTAAGGGGAGGAGATAATGGTGTTGTAACAAAAACAAACCGACTTTGCAAATGCATCCACCTCTTCATTGCCAGGAATCCCCCAACATGACTTGGAATCCATTGGAGAACAATTTTTCTCCTATTTTCGATAAGAGGACTAATAGTTTTTTTACACAGAACATCTTCTGAAGAGGGGAGGAACACTTTCTATTTACCAAAGCCCGAATTCCACCCTGATAATCAATAAAGAACATATTTTTGACCGATATCAATACTATCACTGTATGTATAACTGGCCATTTAAATTGATTATACGATCAGTTAAAAATTTTGTTAAAAATGTTAAAAAGATCTGAAATTTCTGTGCTATGTGGTTTTAGAGGCTGTATGTATGTAGTTTTATGTAATTTTTAAAAACTTCATGGCTGCGCTATTTTTAAATCACTAATCACACATTAAATCACACATGATTTAAAAACATAAAAACGCACATGTGATTTTAAATTTTCTACTAGCACTTTATGTTACGAAAACTCGAACCGTAAATCCGTAACGAGCTAAAGAAACTTGCCTTAAATGTTGAAGATAATTTAAACTCAGTTACTGAAAATTGAGAATTCTGTATTTTGGTTTGTCGCTCTACGGCTATTTTGTGCACACTTTAGGCTAATTAGGGGGGACTTACAGTTTAACGTAGATTCCGAACCACTAACAGACATTCATGCCTCCGCCAGAACTCGAACCTGAAGCCTGTGGTACGAGAATTCTGTGCGATCAATATTGGAAAGAAGATAGAAATACTTCTAAATCTTAAGTAATACTTTGTCACCACATTTCATATGCTTTTGTAGCAGATTTCAGAACTACATTACGAGGATAGACTACTTTTTCCATGAATAAAAAAATAATTCATTTATTTTTATCATATTCTTGACAAATGCATTGCCAGACTTATTTAATTTTTTTAATCCAAGAAAACGATATCCTATCTACATTTGAAGCTCTGTTTCCTTCTCATATGACATCCGTGTTTTTAAACAAATTGATTCTCAATTCTTTTTGCCTAACTCAAGGTAGTTCTCCTTTTGAGCATATTTAACAATGCACGAGGTGTTGGTAAATAATAAAAATACTTTTTCTTTCTCGCAGCATTTGTGTAAACGCCAGGTGTTTGTATTTATATAGTTCAAGCATTGCAAACCGGAGTAGAGTTGACAGAGTCATTCATCTGATTTGTGCCGTGCATGACTAATGGGCGATTCGGTGGTAAATATATGTGTGTCTAACAGCTTCATCCATCGCTGCTCTTACTGAATCTGCATTTGCATTCGGTGTTCGTGCTCGCCATTATTTGATTTATACATGAGATGCTATTCGAGGTGCAAAAGAAAAAAAAACTCTTGCTATTTGAACTATTTGAATTCAAATAAGAATTTTTACTAAAATACCAAATATTTTTACTAAATTCAAATATGAAAATTTAGATTTTTAATATTTTTAATTCAAATATGAAAATTTGGATTTTTAATATTTTAATTCAAATATGAAAATTTGGATTTTTTAATATTTTAATTCAAATATGAAATTTTATTAAAATAGCAAATATTTTTACTAAATTCAAATATGAAAATTTGAAATTTTACTATTTGAATTCAAATATGAATTTTTATTTGACTATTTCAATTCAAATATGATTTTCACTAAAATACTAAATATTTTTACTAAATTCAAATATGAAAATTTGAATTTTTACTATTTGAACTATTTGAATTCAAATATGGATTTTTACTAAAATATTAAATATTTTTATTGAATTCAAATATGAAAATTTGAATTGCTACTATTTAAATTATTGGAATTTTTACTATTTGAACTATTTGTATTTAAATATTAATTTTTTTACTAAAGTACTAAATATTTTTACTAAATTCAGATATGTAAATGTTAATATTTAATATTTGAATTCAAACATGAATTTTACTAAAATATTAAATATTTGTACTAAATTCACATATGAAAATTTGAATTTTTACTATTTGAATTTTAAAACTCGAATCATCTGTATTTCAATGTCTTTGTGAATTTCTAGTTACAACTCGTTTTTAACTTATTAACTGCTTTAAATTATTAATTTATATTAATGGAACTTGTTAATTACTTTCTTGCTGTAGATAAATTTAACTTCAAATTTTCATTTGGAAGGCCAGTTTTCTAATAAATTTCTGATATTTTTCTGAAACATACATTACATTAATTTTTCATTAATTTTTTTTCTCATTTTTCCATCCTTACTTAATAATTAAGAGGCTATTGAAATATTTATCATGCAGACACTGTTTAAAAATTTTTTATCAACCAGAAAATATATAATTCGTATACATTTTTGCTTTGAAATTCATGTATTCCTTAATGTTATATAATGGATATACAAATTTTATTTATACGTTCTTGAACATTTGTTGTAATATTCTGCTTATATGTATTGTAATTATATTATATTCACATTTATATTATTATATTTACATTTTATCCATCAATATATCTATAATAAAAATAAATTTTAGTTTAAATATACATAATTTAAATTTTAAATATATTTAGGGCAACTCTGTGTATTAGTTGACCTACAGACTCTCAGCCTGAGGTTTGGTTTTCGTTTTTCGCACTACGATCATTTTTTTTTTTTTTTTTTTGCACACTTTAGGTTAATAAGACTGGAACCTACAGTTCAATCTGGATTCCGAACCACTAACAAACATACATGTCACCTGAAGCTGGTGGTACCAAAGGCCAGAGCGCTAGCCAATTGGCCATTAGGCCACTCTCACCCGGAAAGGAATTTTATTTCGCGCATCCTGCACATATTCGAGTTTCAGGTGTTTAGATTAAAGTGGAGTCCTTCCACGAATCTGTAATTATGTCTTTCAATGTGCTAAATAATGTATGTTTCTAATTGTATGTGTGTGGTGTTTGCGTGTGTAAATAAAGCTGTGAATTCCGCAACCTGTGACTCTCACCCAACCACACCCAGTTACAATCTAGTTGCCCAATGCCCACTACAAAATCTTATTTTGTGACGTAACATTTACTTTTTAATTGCTCAATTTTTAAAAATTAATACTTAATTTTGATCAAATTAGGTGTACTACCGTGACCTTGAAAATAAGTAACTTGAATTGTAAAAACTAATGAACAAAAATTGCCGAAAATCAGAAGATTAAAACTATTTCTTTTCTTGATCATTCTCTTCACCTGCCTATGGAATGATTAAAAAATTTTTTAAGTACTATTCTTTTTGCTTCTGATTTCACTTGTTCTTACTAATCCCCCTGGTGCAAGAAAGCCTACACCAGGTACAAAGGACCCCGTCGCAGGTGATATCTATGGTTTTAGGTCATATGCAGCTCTATATTTAGCGATGAACCACGAGGGATAAAGACTGAGTAAATATGAAGACAATGCTCTACGATCATATTATACTGGCACCTACGGAGTAAAGTGGATTCCGAAGCACAACAAACATCCATGGTACCGCAGGGACTCGAACCCGAAACCTTTAGCACAGAGCGCTAGACACTCGGCCATTCGGGCCCTGGTTTCACTTTTCAACCGATATTGATTTTGCTTGTCGCTCTACGGTCATCTTGTGCACACGAGGGCTAAACAGACCGGGACCTACACTTTAAAGTGGGATTCCGAAACCACTTACAAACATCCATGCCACTCACGATAAGAACATGGAGCCTGTGGTTCCAAAGGCCAGAGTGCTAGCAATTGGTCATCAGGCCGCACCGATATTGAGATTGAGACATAAATGAAAATTTTAAGTTAGTGATCTGATTAAAAGAATGAAAAAATAAATAAAATTTAACTAACAGCAACATTAATAAACATTAGTTTATTAAAAAATAGATCTCCTTTCAAACTTCGAGTTTTATCTTTTAACATTAAGAAAAATGATGAAAAATTAAAGACATTTTTTGGGGGCTTTAAAATTATCGATATCTTGTTTTTTAAAGAAGACATAAAAAGAAAGCTGGATAAATTACTTATTTGCTTTCTGATGTTTCGCCAAATTCTTCTGAAGGGAGAATTGATGGTTTGATTGTTCTTCCAGAGCATATTTTTTTTTGTGTGTGAAAACTCCATTTTCAACAGATTCTACGCCGGAATTTAAAGGAATTTCTTATTTTTGAGGAAAATAAAAGTAAGAAACTCAAGTCTTAAAAGTAAAACATTGCCAAGAAAAGAACTTTCTTTTACTTTCAGGATGTCAGGTTTTGAGTGATTTATTTTATTCTTTTGTTTCAAATATATTGTTTCCAATTTTTTATTTTTGAATTGCTGAAATATGATTTTTTTTTGTGATTAATTTGTTGTGGTTAGTTTGAAAGATGAAGTTGGCGATTTTTTAACTGATCTCCTTTTGATGAAATCTGTCTGAAATGGTTAGACATAACAATTGTTCAAAACTTTTTGGGTAACATTGAATTTAGGACGAGAAAGTTTTTTGAAATATTTTTTATCTCGTTGGAAAGAAAATTTTAATTTTAACAATCCTCGTAAATTTGGACATCTGCCATTTCAATAAAATTCTTTACAGAATGATATACGAATTTACTAGTAATTATGGCTAATTTGAAAAAAGTAGCATTCAAATACCACAAATCTCTGTTACTTGAGTGATTTCCAACTAGTGATAATTAGTCAGTTTTCAATGACTAAAAGTAATTATTTATTATTTCCATTTTGATTCTTATCAGTTACCGTCTTTGTAATTTTTTTTTTTGTTTCTTTTGATCAAATTATTGACCTTTATTCACGGAAATGGTTAGAAAGAAATTGTTGATCTCTTAGTCAGTAAATGGTAAAAATTCGTTAATGTTTTGACTAAACATTCGTCATTTAGTTTTTTATTTGCTTATATATGTTTGTTATTATACGCAATGTACAAATAAGGAGGATTTCCGGAGTTCTATATATTATCTACTTTAGCGACAGAAATTTCAATGCAATTCGTACTAGTAGTTATAGTTAATTTGAAAAAGGTAATATTCAAATACTTAATTAGTACATCTGTTACTTCAGTGATTTTTAAGTAGTGACAATTAGCCAGCTATCCTCATAAAAAGTTTCCAATGACTAAAAACAATTAATTATTATTTTCACTTTTTTTTTTTCTTGTCAGTTTCGTCTTTGTAAATGTTTCTTAGTTTCTTTTCATCACATTGTCGATTTCTTATTCATGAAAATCCTAAGAAAATGGCAAAAAATTCGTTTATATGTTGATTAAACATTCTCCATTTAGTTTCTATTTGCTTATATATGTTTCTTATTTTCCGCAATTTAAAAGTAATGACGATTTCTTGCTCTTATATATTATCTGCTTTAGCGACATGACATAGGATAGACAAATTCATTGCATCATATTTGAACCTAAGTGTTCAAATACCACAAATTCACTTAATTAGTACATCTGTTACTTCAGTGATTTTGAACTAAATGACAATTAGTCAACTACACTCAATTATAAGGAGTTTCCAGTGACTAAAAGTAATTAATTATTATTTTCATTTTTCTTTCTCGTCGTTTCCGTCTTTGTAAATTTTTCTTTGTTTCTTTTCATCACATTGTCGACCTCTTAGTCGTGGAAATCCTTTAAAGGATAAAATTCGTTAACATTTTAATTAAACATTCGCCATTTAGTTTATATTTGCTTATATATGGTTGTTATTATCCGCATTATACAAATAATGGGGATTTCAGTGTTGAATATATTATCTACGTTTAGCGACAGTGTAGCTAAATTCATATATTCATATTTGAATCTAAGTGTTTTTGTACAACAATATTGCGCTACAAATTGCATGTTATATAAACTGCATTCGAAAAGTGCTTCTGAGCGAATTTAAAAATGCGCACGGACCTGATAGCCGGATGACTAACTCTGTGGCGTTCGGTGACTTTCGAGTTCGAGTCCCGGCAGTGCCATGTATATTTGTAGTGGTTCGGAATTTCACTTTAAGTTGTAGCTCCAGGTCGTAGGGCTGACAACCCTACCGTAAAAGTCAGCGTCACGCAGTTAAGTCAAACTTCTACCTACGGGTAGTCCATCACAACAGAAGGTGCTCCCCTCCCCTCCCTCCTTCCACATGGCTTCTTGGACTTGGTCCATTTTAATATAGAATTGTGCTTATGCCTAGAATATCATCTTCGGGTTTGTAATCGCAAATTAAATATTACTGCCTGTGCATGCTATAATTTAAATGTCAATTCTAATCAGCCTATGATTGTAAAAATAATGACATTAGTTCAGTTGTTATAAAAAGCAAAAGTAGTAATATTATAATAAATATAGTGACTTCTGTATGTTACCTAAAGAAATACATGAAATTCAGAAATTTATCGGGTATTTTTTATAGTTTATTTTACTTCTTCGAATGTAATGTGTTTAATTTTTTTTATTTTATCTATAAATACACAAATATATGTTTAACATTTATAGAAATAAGATTCAAAAAATATCAGCAAAAAAATTTCAAAAAAATAAATTTCACCACGTATTGTTCACTATTTCAACCACGTCCGACTTCAGCAAAACCATCAAACAATAAATTACATCACGTATTGTTTACTATTTCATTAATTCATAAAAATACAGCACTAGGAGCATTTTTATTCAACAATGTCCGACTTCAACAAAACCTACAAACAATTTATAGTTGTCTATTTTATGAATTCATAAAAAATAGCAATAGGTGCATTTTATAAATAAGACTTCAAAAACATGCAAACAATAAATTTCACCACATTAATTCTTAAAAATATTAATAGGGAGTGTTTTTACGTATATGATTCAAAATGTTTCGACTGCAGAAAAACTACAAACAATAAATTTCACCACATATTGTTACCTATTTTTATTAATTCATAAAAAAATAGCATTTTTATAAATAAGATTCAACAGTGCCCGACTTTCATTTTTTGATTCAAAAATAGCAATAGGAGCACTTTTCATTTTTGATCAAATTTTGTCAAATAATTTTAATGATGGCAAAATCGGAAGTTTATATGTATAAATAAAAGTATTTTGAATTTTTAAACAATCTTCATTTTTTAAAACCATCTACTTCATGCATCAACAATTCCAGCTTGTATATGCATTGAATATTTATTCGAATGGTTCTTATATTTTCGCATGATACATCGTTCTTGTATTTCGTCTTTTGAATGATATACTATTCACACTGTATTTGACTTCTTACTATAAGTATTGAATTTCAAGTACACATTGGTTGCTGTCTTTGTGAATTCTGTTCGAAAATACGTGTCTTCTTTCTCACACGCCTTCTTTATATAAGCAACCGTGAAATATAAATAATGCATGGATTCACTTTAGAAGCACATACGTGCATTGAAATACATGCATTAGATGCTGTAAAATGTTCATTATTCTGTAATGTGCAGGTTTCACATGGAATGTAAAATGACACAGAGTTTATTTGTATGTAGTAATAATCTAGCGATATTTATCTTGATATAAATCGTTTGATTCTCCATTTAAAATGAATTTATTCAATTTCAACTTTACACATTTGTATGTATCGTATTCGCTTTTATTTTCAAAGCTCAAGGGGGTATTAAAGATACAATCGATTTGCGAGAAGTCGAATTTAATATGTCTAGGTCGGCATTTTTGAAGCATTCCCTTTGCGGTAAGGTAGTGCCGAGATTTTTTCATTGGAAGTTTCGTAAAAAAAGAGCTATCCTGGATTTTTGTGTTAAAAAGTTTAAATCATTTCTTTGTACATTTTTTTCAAATTTCTGATGTTATAAATATAATAGAATAATAAATAATATAAAAAAAGTGGTTATAAAATTTAAAGCAGAAAAAGAGTTTTATGGTTTTTAAATTAAAGAATAATAGAGTCCCAAATACCTTAAAAGATGCTGTTTCAAAGTACTAACAAAATATTTCAAAATCTTGTATGTATAATGCAATTTTACATGTATGAAAAAGAAAGGATGATTATACTTTATATGTATGAAAGGATAATTATACATTTATGTATGAAAAGGATAATTATGTATTTATGTATGAAAAAAGAATATTTATATTTATACGTATGAAAGAAAAGGATAATTATGTATTATGTATTTGAAAAGATAATTATATACTTTATGTGTGAAAAAGAAAGGATAATTATAATTTATGTATCAAAAGAAATGATAATTATATATTGATAAAAAAGGATAATTATAAATTTATGTATGAAAGAAAAGGATAATTATACTTTATATGTATGAAAAAAAGGATAATTATATTCATAATTTTAAAATTGAAAAAATCTAAAGAAAAATTTATTAATTTGTTATAGGATTTGAAAGAAATCTTTTTATTATTACAAGATTTTTTCATAAAATTGTTTTTTCCTTAATCATTTAAATTTTTTCCTTCATTATTTTATTAATTGAAATTTAATTAGTAAACTTTATTTGAAACACCATTGTAAAGAATTGACGAACAATTTTCATACGACGATAATTTTTACCCATATTGTAACGTATAAGATCATAAATTTCTTATGAAGATAGATTTATCCCATATGCTTTATTATTTATTCAGCCCTAAGGAATAATTTTCTCTGTTTATTGATTTATTTTTCCTTTGTCTCTATCAATATAATGGAAATAATTTTCTATCGTTATTATATTAGTCTGGAAAGATGATAAGTGATATCATAAAAAATACAATAACGTTAAATATTGTAATAAGAGAAATGGTCTTGGTATATAATATTTATGTATGTAAAAAAGAAAAAAAAAGTGAGAAGGAAATTGTTATTTTTCAAACGTCTTTAAGACCAGAGCGCTA